>JAUELO010175458.1:0-27455 GCA_032357855.1 Amphibolips quercusostensackenii | reverse complement strand
ATCTTATATAAAAAAAAACATAACCTAAAACTGCAGTTTCAGGTTAGCCCTGAAGAAGTGGACTGCAATATTCACGAAACGTTTTTCAGATTTGTAGTTTTGTGCACGATTAAAGCCCGAAAAAATTCTATTATTTGATTACAATAAATCACCCTGAAAGCATTTTATCTATTATCAGAGAACTATACGGGCAGAGTTTTCTGACTTAAATTAACACCTTCAGTAGGCTTAGGTCTTCTCAAGGTAAGCTACTTACATCTTTACTTTTTTTGATGCAAAAACAACAACAAAATCATCCCAAAATTGTTATGATTGAAAACCCATTTGGGCACATCTGAATATAAATTTATGATACATAAAACACTAACTCTAAACAACTCTTAAAAATCTCCAAAAACAACATTCCACGCAGACCGATCTTTAGCGCAATAAACTCACTAACTTGCGACCTAGCGCGCTTCCTCGCCAAAGAACTATAATGTTTGCAAACTTTCCGTTCATCTCATACCCTTAATAGAAGACTGCCTTTATAATAATTATAATAATGTAAAATAATAAACTGATAATAATACTAACTTCTCCTTCAATAGCTAATTCTACGAACAAACCTCAGAAGCAGCAATGGGATCTCCAATCTCATTTGAAACAGCGAAAATCTTCATGGAAATTCTAGAAACTAAAATCTTTAAACAATCTAAGCTCAAACCGGAAGTTTGTTACTGTTACGTTGACGACACTTTTGTCATCTGGAGACATAGACTAGAAGAATTATATAAAATTTTCGGTTTCAGCAATCAATTACACCCGAACATTCAATTCACTTTGGAAATTGAACTAAACGGAAAATTGTTATTTGTAAGAAATTGCAAAACGTTAAACAAATTCTTATACAGAACGATTATGCAAACAAACAAAATGACAAAGCAGTAAGTAAATACCATAACGATAAAGAGGTACCTCTTAGTAAACTGAAGGGTAAATTTAGGCTAAAACATTTCACGCATTCAGCACTATTTAAGCCTTATATCGAAGCAGAACATAGCATTTTATTTGACAAAACAAACATCATCGCAAATACATACACAATTTTTTTTAAAAACCTAGTGAAGCAACTAAAATCCTAAAATACCCTGATATCATCAGTAGAGCCAATGGATATAATAGCAATCCGATTTGGCTTCCCGTTCTCCTGGTTTTTTTTTTAAAGTCTTGATGTTTAATCATGTTTAGCCAGCCTCTATAGGCAAGATTTATAGTAATGCACACAATTGAAACCCGAAAGAAAGGATTAAAACCTATGAAAATCTTTTTTATCATAAGAAATTCAAAAAAATTTATTTTACTGAGAAAAAAACGACGTTCGATTGGTGGTAATCTACTTCGGATAATTAGGAAACTTTGAATTTTTTTTGCACCATGAAGTTTAAAATTTGTGAATTATTTCCTGTTTTAGAAATATAATGTTTCTTCTTACTAATTTTTGAATTCCAATAATAAATAGAACAACTGCGACTCTACAGACAATAATAAAGTTATATAAAAATTATTTATTGATCTGATTGATCTGTTAAGGTTTATCATTATAGATTAAAGTGTTTTGAAGTTGATATTCGTGATGCTATATAATGGTTTCATATTCTTGGAATCACTGTTGATGAATCACATTGATGTAATAAGTCATTCAATAAATAATTTTCGACATATAATTTCTTTTAGCAGAATTGATGTTTGGATGTTCTAAGAAGAAAGTGGTTGCAGGTAGGTGTCCTCACATTTGACTTTATAGTGTTACACATTTCGAAAGTTGATTGAATTGAGGCAGTAGTTGCATAATTTCTGCTGTGCCATACCGTTAACCCAACTCTGTTTTTATAATGAATTGAAAGGAAACATTAATATATTCTACTAACTTTTCTTCTCATGAGTGGAGTTTTGTGATAATTGGATGCAGTTCCCTATGTGCTTTTTATTAAATCTCCTCAAATTATGCTATCAAATATTTTTAGTAATGCAAATACTTGTTTAATATTACATGTTCATTTTATAAGTAAATATTACATGAAAAATTTTCGGTATCAGCGTTTACAGTCAAAAAAAAATTAATATTCTAATTATAATGTCTAAATATATGAATTCAAGGATACACAATGAAAACATCGGCTGATATCAGGAGAATTTTTTCCTACAAAGTTGAGACATTTTATGAAAATCATTCCGCAGTCAAAGCAATGCAAAAATTGAAGAAAATACAAAGACCGAGCCCTGAGCGCGTGATAAATATATTATCGAGTTAAATAATTTAATGCTATCAAATAACTTCAGTTTGTGTCATTTTATTCATTGAGTTAGATTTGATATTATCATGCCTTGTCAAATTGCTTATCATTTCACTGCATAGAAATTTCTGTGTTTTCAGTCTATTATAAGATAAGCTGAAAAAATATTTAAAAAAATAATTATTTAAAATCTTATCGAAATTCGTAATAGCTTGGCTTCATTATTTGAACAAAATGTGGAGAGTGATTTTTCTTCTGTTATTCTTCTTAATGGTTTTCAATAACTCTGTCGGTAATTATAATAAAATACATGAAAAGAAGTGCATTATTAGTTATAGTTATGTATGCTCATTCGATCTCTTAATATACTTCAAATATAAATATATAGAAATGAGAATTCAAGCATGACATATTGAGTTTCTTTTTTTAAACTGAAACTATGATTGCTTCCATTAATTTATTAGCGAATACAATAAATAGTTTTCGACCTTCCTTCTTTTTGCAGAATTAGTTTGGTAGAAAAATCTTCAAGCTGTTGATTCTTGGACAATTGAACTTAAAGTTAAATATTACGAAAGTTTTATGAATCGAGGTTGTGTTTTCTATTTAGGAAAAGGCTATTACAAAGTTGCGGTACATGAAAATACCAGTATATAATTGGAATAATTCGATTTGATGATTTTTTTTCATTAATAAATAATAAAATAAAATAAAATATGAAATAAAATAAAAAATTGCGCATTTCTGTACATGTATTTGCAATGTTTATTGTTCAGGCGATTACACAGAAGAAAATGTGAAGAATAGGTTTGTGGGGACATTAATATTATGGCTTATATTATATTTTGATGATAAATTGTAGACAAAAATAAAAAATACTTTCAAGAAATTAAGTTTGTATTCATTCCATGTTATATAAATAAATGTCCTCTATAAATGTTTGAAAGCAAAAATACAAAAATTTTGCTTTCCTACGCAAAGTTGTGTAATTAATTATTTGTTCTAGCGCCCTGTACATTTTCTATTGAATATCCTTAAAGTATTCGTATTTGTGTTTGTATTTGTATTTGTATTTGTGTTTGTTGTTGTTTTTGTATTTGACTTTTCATTTGTGTTTGTGCTTGTTTTTGTTCTTGTATATGTGTTTGTATTTGTGTTCTTATTTTTGTTTGTATTTGTGTTTGTATTTGTGTTTTTGTTCGTGTTTGCATTTGTGTGTGTATTTGTGTTTGTATTTGTGTTTGTATTTGTGTTTGTAATTGTGTTTGTATTTGTGTTTGTATTTTTGTGCTTGTATTTTATTTGTATTTTTGTTTGTATTTGTGTTTGTATTTTTGTCTGGATTTGTGTTTTTTTCCTGATAAACTAATGAGGTATTATTATTATTATTATTATATTAGAAGAAATTTAAAAGGCTTAGATATTTTGAAGAGATTTCAACAAATGTAAACAAAATGTAGATTTGTAAGGATTTTGAAAAAAATGTTAAGTTTCTTATGAATTTTAAAACGAATCTATAAAATAAAAATTTTTTTTTGAGGTTTCTAAGAAACATTGTAATGATTTTTCATTCATGTAATCTTTTTTATTTTTTTAAAACATCTTTCATAAAAAGTTTCATGTTTAAACGTTGAAAGGAGAAAAAATTTTCTATCTTAATTTTTTCACATTGTTATCCAAAACCTGATTGATTGCGATATTGCGTGAATTGCACTTCTAGCGACTATTTTCAGTTTGCTCATCAATTAATGAAGATTGATCATTATCTTCATTATTGATTTTGTAAATATAAATTTCATGAAAGTAATTTTATTTCATGATGAAATAAATTTCAGAGTGTTTCGAAAAGATTATTGATAAAAGAGAAAATTTTAATTCTTAATGGTATTTTAATATTGAAAAAAAACTTTGTTCTTAACATTTTGCTACGTCACTATCACTTCTAGTCTCCCTTATACATTTAAATAAATGAAAAAGTCAATTTATAGACAAAAACTTGAAATATCTTAATTAACAAAGTACTTGCATTGTCGCTATTATTTAAAAAGATTACGTCTGATAAAAAATTTCAGTAGCGACAATGGGATTTCTGATGAAATTAAAAATAATTCCAAATATGTTAAAAAAGGAACTTGAAGATTTTAAAGAAACTTTTTTTAATTTTGCATTATTTAAAGTAGATTTTAAAAATTTTAATAAAAAATAAGTTTTTAATTATTTTGGAAGGTTTCAATAAAATAAAAGTTGCTTTCAAGATTTCTGTTAATCTTTAAAAATTGACCATTTAAATGATTTCGATAAGTATTAGAATATTAAATAATAAAATTTTTTGAGGTATTGCGGAACATTTTTTATAATTTTTTAATCATGAAAATTAATGTTCGGAAAATTTCCATGAATTGAAAAAAAGATTGTAATATATCAGAGTTTAAAAAAGTTTTGTTAAAAATTCAAATCATTCTATAAGGTATTTAGAAAGCTCAGGAGATAGGAAAGATTAAAAAAAATTTTAAATAAAATGTGCATATGTGAAGTCTTTACAACAAAATTCGTAAGCTTCTTAAAAATATTAAAACGTTTTCCAGAACAAAAACTCTCTTGGAATTTTAAAGAAAATTTAAACGAATCTTAACAAATTCTGCCCAATTTTTGGAATAATTTAAAACAGTTCGATAAACGTTCAAAAATTAAATTCCTTTTGGTGAAAATTCGATACTGGTAAGAAAAAAATTACTGGTAGCAGCAACCGCATTTTCGGAAAAATTTGAAATAATAAAAGATTTTTTAAAAATAATTAATTTGAAATTTGAAACTGTCTAAGTATGCAGAAGAACCTGTAATTTAAAGAAAAAAATTTTAGTTTTAAAGTATTTAAACAAATTTGATAAAATATTGAGTTATTTTTAAAAATATTAAGAAGCTTCAGGTTTTCTAAAATAATCCAAAAATATTTCAAGTTTCAAGCAGATTCCGAAGAATTTGAAAAAAACGTAAGTTTTTCAAATTGTCTAGAAAAAAGATAATTTTGAGAAGTTCAAATACAATTGAAAATTTTCTCAATATTTCCGCAAAATTTTAAAATAATTTTTTAGTTTGAAAGAAACATTTCCAATAATTTTTAAAATATATGGAATGAGAAGATGAAAAATTTTTAGGTCATTCAATAAATTTTGAAAGACTTTTTAAAAGTCTTAGGAAAAATTTAAAACATTTTTTTTAATATTTAGAAGTTATAAAAAAATTTTAAAAATAAACTAAAATTTGAAAATATGTCGAGGAACTTAAAACTAAATGTAGATTTCCTTATATTTCCAAGTTATATTTAAAAAACAAAATAATTAAAAAAAAAGTTTCTTATGATTTCTGCGAAAAGAATAAAATCATTTTGTGGAAAAACTTTTTATTACCTTTTACTCCAAAGCAATAATGTGTAAAGATTTCAAAAAGTTTTTTATTATTTTGCAGATCAAAAAAAAATAGTAATGTAAAAATTCTACTTATTTCAGAACATATTTATAAAGCTCAGAGATTTTGAAGAGACTTAAACAGATGTGAACAGAATGTAAATTTGTGAAGATTTTGAAAAAAAATGATAAGCTTTTTATGAATTTTGAAACGATTCTATAAAATAAAAAACTTTATAAAAGATTTCTAAAAAACATTGTAATGATTTTTTATTTTTGAAAATCAATTTATAAAAATTAAAAATTTTTTTTAAAGACTTTTATAAAGGTCGAAAGAATATATAAGATTTTAAGGAAATTTTGAAAATTTCAAATTAAAAAAATTGTAGTGTTTATTAAAAATTTATCTTTTTGTTTGATATTTCAAATATTCAATTAAATTTTAAGCTGCAGGTTGTCAAAAATTAAATTAATGGTTCAGAATTTATCCGTTCAGCTGAAAATTCATATTGTTGTTTGAAAATGTAACTATTTCGTTAAAAATTCTTCTTTTTTTAGTAAAAAATATAAGTGTTTAGGAATAAATCTTTTTTAATGAAAAATTTAACAATTTTGCTATTAAAATTTTAATAACGACTAGTGAAATTCCAATAATACAATTAGATCAAATTGAGCCATCAAAGATGAGTTAAAAAGAAATTATTCATTATTTGACGCTACCTCGCTTTTTGTTCTACGTCGCAAAGTCGGCAATTTTGCAAAATTTGCTTGCTGCCACTTTCCTTGGCAAATTTGAAGTCATCATAAAAAAAATCTATGAAATATGATGTCTTGCACTAAACAAAACTTTCGTTTTGTAGCTCTAGTACAGTTTTGTAATTTTTGTTGAAAATGACGGCCTTTTCCCGCATTTCCCAGGCTGAAAAACTGAGAACAACTTTTCTTTATAATATTTTCTTATTTTGCATCAAATAAGCCCTAATCTCGTTTAAAGAATATTTATTTTGGTTAATTTGTTTGAGAGATATTAGGTTTTAAAAGTAAATTTTGCAAAATAGCCCACTGTGCGTCGTGTTTCTCAAAGCGATTTTGGAAAACAATTTTTTCGGAACTGTTAATAAAGTTCATAAATGAAACAAAACATTATTCTTAATATTTATGCTACTTGCTTTGCCTCATTAGTTGATGTTTTCTCTAAAAAGTATAAAATTATTGAATTTTTATTCGCTGAACAGATGCTGATACGGGGAATCAAAGACTGTTACTCTCGTGATTGTGAAACAAAATTGATTTTCATTGCATTTAGAAGCAATTTTAAGCTCAAAAATTAAAATTAAATTAGATGCGTATTATAAATTACTAAAGCGGGTTTTAACTAGGATCTTATCTATTAAGTGAGTCTATTAAGTGTCCGAAATAACCTCGCTAGATTGTACAATTTTGATCAACAAATACATATAATAGGTTCTTTCAGATGCAGAAAATTTATTGTTTTTTTATCACAATCATTTAAATCATCCACAAAGTATTTTTAGGAAAAAAATTTACTTCAAACGAAATTTGTTATTTTTTTTTAACATTATTATTAAAAAATCATA
Source organism: Amphibolips quercusostensackenii (assembly GCA_032357855.1). NCBI lineage: Eukaryota > Metazoa > Arthropoda > Insecta > Hymenoptera > Cynipidae > Amphibolips > Amphibolips quercusostensackenii. Next base: position 20,177 of record JAUELO010175458.1, on the reverse strand, counting down.
ATGTATGGACTTAAGAAATTAAAGGCTTTTATCAGCAAACGCATCTTTAGTCTATAAGTACTTATTGGTCAGATTCATTTTTCGAAATCGTTCCCAACAAAGACTAATATTATTTTTCCAGTTTCTTTTTTTGTATTTTAATTACTTATTTATTAAACAATTATTTTAAATAATTATAACGAGGTGAATTTATCAGCCTTAAAAATTATACATGAGATTGTATAATTGATATAAAAGAATGTTACTTAATTTATTTATGACTCTAAAGAAATTATATATCTCTCCATTGCGTAAAAACTTGGTATTTTTCCTCTCAATTATGTAAGAAAAAACGACCTTAGGAAGACAAAAAATTGAGGTGGAGAAATAAATCAGCAGCTAGTATGAAATAAAATTGAATATTTGTTCAAATATTCATCAGTGAAACTCTTATCAATATTCTTGATAAGTGCGCTTTTTTATTAAAAAAATAAGCGCTGTGAAAGGTATAATATGCCTTATCTTAGTGATGTTTACAAACTCTGTTGGCAAGTATATACTTATTTGTTCAACCAAATCATTCCAATTCAAATAACCTTTTCTCTCTTAGCGCACAGTGTTCTTTAAATATATTAATCAGTGAAATTTTACTATTTAATTGTAAATTTCTACTTATACAACGAGAGATGATTAAGCTACTAAATATTACTTAATTCAAAAATTCATTATTTAAGGTCAAGTTTCATATTGCTCCACGTTGCGTTAAAGCTGTGTACAGCGCCACGTCGCACAGTGGTTAAAAATCCCAAGAGGCTAGCCATAATTCATAATTGACATTATTTTGCAATAAACTTTTTTACTTAGGTGTTTTTCAGGTCGCTGATTATTAATCTGATATTAGTTTTAAAAAAACAGCGGATACAAAATGGGGAGGGGTTTCAACGAATTTTCATTTTTTTATGAAGAAGAGAATCACTTAGAGGTTTTTGGGGTCGCTGAATATAAATGTGATATTAAATTGGGAAGAATGTCGGAAACGAAATAACAAAGAATTTTCACAAATTTTGATTCGTTTATAAAATAAATGTTATTATGATATAATTCAAAAATCGAGTTCCTTTCAGGAACAGCTGTCTGTTTATTTCGTCAGTTTTAGCTAATATGTCAGTGAATTAATAAAAGTTCACGATGTTATGGAAATAATAACGTGCACTGTACAATAAGTATTTCAGCATGCATTCGTACATTCTATCTGCAACAATGTCTCAAAACCAAATCGCAAATGTCCGCAGCTAATTTTCAGATATGTTTTAGGTAAATGTGTAATTTTCTATTAAGATTTAAAAACAGGCCCGGATCTAGCAAGATATTTTTTCTAGACTCTATTTTCATCAACGTAATTTATTAAAGCAATTTAAAAAACACAGACAATGTCGATTATTTTGAACATTCATCTTTTTCATATTTATTTATGTTTTTCTATTTTCTGTTATGCCTAAATTCACGAGAATAACTCTATGTTGACTTTTAGTCGCGACGTGCACAATTTTCGAAGCGTTTAACGTCTGTAAGCAAGAAAGAAAAAAAAAGGTTTGGAGAAGAATCTATCCTTAGCTATCAATCTCGAACGATGCTAAGAGTACAACTACACTTGCTTAAATCTTTGAATGTGCCTCAAAAAAAATTTTTCAGCATTATATCCAGCTTTTTAGGATTTTCGACCACTGTGCGTTGCATAATGCATCGCAATATTAAATTTTAGTTTAAAAAGTTCCAGAGCCTACATTCATTTGCCGATTTTTTTAAAATAAAGCTTATTAAATCCTCAAGACCACTCTTTGAGTTGATTTTTAAAAGCAATGCCTTTGAGAATTGGTATTAAGGTTGATGAATGCCGAAGAACATATTTAAAAAAATATTTTTGTAACCTGCTTTGCCTTATTAACCGATGTATTTTCAAAAAGCTACACAGTTAGTGAAATTTTATTTGATAAACAGATTTTGATATAGTGCATTTGCTGTATTTTGTTTATAAAAATGGTTTATAATGTCTAAAAACAGTTTAGTGCCAACTCATTCAATTAAGTTTAATGTTGATAAGTGAAATAAGCAAGTGCACTGAAAGAACAAATATTTTATGTTCAGAAACGCTTACTTGATAAATTTATTTCCGAAAGTTGCTTAAATTATTGTCTGAAAACAGCTTTTTTTAACCAATTATACTCGCACATCAACATCTCGCATTTTTTATACAAAAGCTGTGGATTCTATACGTCCTATTATTAAACTGATATTATAATTCACTAAATTAACTTAATAGTTGATACAATGAATACATTCCAAATCATACTTTTTTTTTGCAGAATTGGTTTTTCCATTTAATCCTCCTGTGGCAGTTCATCCTACTCCTATTAAACTTAGTAAAGTTAGACGTTGCGAAAGTTTTTATGATCAGGGTCGTACTTACCCTTTAGACGCAGGGACTTACCAAGTAATAAGGGATAAGAATCATGAGTACATCATTGGAATAATCCGATTGGATGGTCTTTGTCCATTAGTTGTTCCTAAAGGGACTTCTTCTACTCCCTAGGCTAAATGATTAATCCCTAATAAATATCAAAGAGTTAAAGTACGGATAGATCACGATATTGCCAACGTGACTGTTCCAATATCTGAAGAAGATCCTTCAAATAATAAGTTTTTTAAGTCGTTTAAAGTATCGCGCATAATTGGTGTTCATGTAGAAGATTATTGAAACTTATATCTGAAAGTAAAATGAAAATAAAAAGAAGGAAGAAGCAAGAAGGTTAGGGGTTGTCCAATCTTTATGTGTGGTAATGAAGCAGATGTAATAAATTACAGAATGATCTAGATTGAAAATGATTTTTCTAAAGTGTTTAAAGCATGCGTGTTGAAGAAAATTTCTGCAAAAATCATAATGTACTTCATAGAATCTAAACATGCATGAGTCAATAAGAGATCGACAGCGATGAACTTAACAGTATTCACACAAATTATAGGTGAGTCTCTGGGGAAAGATGGACCAGATAATGTTGTATATTTTGATATATTAAAGCGCATTGATAAACTAAGTCAGGCACAAAGTATCGAGGAAATTCATTTGTACGATCTATCAAGCAACCTGGCAATCCTGCTGCAGAATTTACTCTTCAACAGACTAAAATACTAACAATATGCTGACTGCTGCCGTCACGCGGCTACGTCTCCATATCCTTATTCCTTTTCTTTGTCCCGGACAACCTACACAATATTATTTCAATTTTCATAAAAATGTAAAAGACGCAGGAAATATAACTCATCTTCCAATCGTAAAAAAAGCAGAATGGAGAAGAGATATTAAATATTATAGCGAATACTAGAAAAGAGGGAACCTAAAAGTCGGGAGTACAAGCGCTGTAAGTTGCATTTTCAGGTTAGAAACTCTTTGTTATTTGTTTTTGTATTTTTTTTCCAGGGTGACAACGCGACATTTTATTCGGATCTTTTTACTTCATCAAAATAGGCGTTTTCTAAAGAAACCTAAACTCATAAAAAAAAATTCTCTGAAGTGTGAAGATTTCTTTGTTCTGCATTTGATTTAATGCGACTGAGTTATTACTCATTTTCAAAGGAGTTATTACTCCTATACTGGTAGTTATTACTTCTCGAGCCGTATATTCAGTTGTGAACTATATGTGAACTATATATTAAAAGAAACTCATTTTTTGTGCATGTTCATTTTTTTTTGTGCAGGATGACTGTCATTCTTATTTTATTATACATTCTATTGGGACAGAAGCAAATTAAAAACAGACAGATTTCATTATTAATTGTTATTCTTTTATTTATGTTTGCCTGCCTACTTACGCCACATTTATTTAACAATATTTTGTGATAAATAAAGTTGAGTAAGCTTACTTGTGTTGAAAATTATACGTATGCTTGTTCAATTATTATCGGAAAATTAGATCTAATGTCATAAGTCTTTTCTGCAAATCATATATCTTTGGATTGCGTAGAGGCTTGGTTTTGTGTGTCTTAATTGTACCTAATAATTTCAATGATTTGGAGAATTAGTGAAATTTAGGTAACAAAAAAGAGTTATAAACGATAAATGGAATAATTTTCTGAAATATTCATCAGTTAAACACGTATGCAAATTTTTAATTTGTGGGCTTTCTTTGCTTAAGAAGATGAGAAGTGGCATTGGTATTATATGTTTCACCGCAGTGATTCTCACAAACTTTGTTGGTAAATACAATAACATCTATAATTTGAAGTACTTTCTGAATTAAATTATAAGTGTAATTCTACTCATGACTAGTGAAATTCTACTATAACAATAAGATTAACTTAAACCACTAAAGATGAGTTAATCAAAAATTAGTAATTATTCGACGTATATTTTTTCAGTATAATTGTTTAATTTAGCAAAGTGAATAATATTTTGACGCAATACATCTACTTTAACAAGATATCTAATTTTTTTGAACAATTATTAGCAACAGAATTATAAAATATGGATTTTCAACATTGATAGCTCTTATCAGCAAGCGAATGTTTGTTCCATAAGTACTTATTGGTTACATTCGTCACTAACAATCATTCCTGACATAAAGCAATATCATTTGGACAGTATCTTCGCATCATATTTAATTAATTATTTATTTAAATAAAATTTAAGATAATTAAAGCGAAGCAAATTGACTAGCTCTGAAAGTTATACAACAGATTGTCTAATTGCTATAAAAGAATGTGGTCTAATTTTATTATGACTTTAAACAAGGTAAATATCTCTGTATTGCATGAAAACATGGTTTGTTGGCTTTAAATTACGTTTAATAATGTCGTTAATTCACAGCATTTGCACGATTAAAGTAAGTAAAAAAAAGTTTAGGAAGGCAAATAATTTAAAATTACAAATAATTTAATTTCAATAAATTCAATTTAAATGATCCTGTTGGTCGATGAAAAAACATCTATAATTTAAAGGACAGCAATAATTTTTGTAATGAATGCTTATTTATTAATCGAGATCATTTCTATTCAAATAACTCTTTTTCTCCTAACGCACAGTGTTCTTTAAATCTATTTATCAGTGAAATTCTACTATTCACTAGTAAACTTCTACACATACAACTAGAGATAATTAAGACTCTTAATATGAGTTAGAAAGAAAAAAGTAATTATTTGACGTTACATTTTATGTTGCTCTACGTCGCGTTGAGGCAGTGTACAGCGCAATGTCACACAGTGCAGCGCGATTCAAAATCAGGTTTTAAAAATTCTTGCACTTAAATTTTTTCAATAATTTTTTTTTAAATTAGAGAAAATTAATTTTTTCAAGGCCTCTCTCAGGCTGAGTAAAAAAAAAGAAATAAAAAATTGTTATTGAAGTTGACAAATGCCAAAAAACATAATTTTTATATATTTTTGCGACCTGGACTGCCTCATCAACCAATATAATTACAAAATGGTATGAAGTTATTAAAATCGCATTAATGAACAAATTTTGATACTGTGGATTTGTTCTATTTCGTTTAACAAAAGTGTTATGTATCCTATTGAAAAATAGTTTATAACAAGCTTGTAGCTTTTTTTGGGTAATTTTCTTTCGTAGCTTGTGTCATTCGTAAAAAAAATTTAATTTTTTTATTTGTAATTTTGATTTTTATACAAAAAAGAAAGAAATACCCGTTGTTTTCAGAATGTAACCAATGAAAAATGTGTAGATTTTCTTTAATTGCATAACTTTTGTTTCATCATTTTTTCATAACTTGCAAAATTTAATCGAAAAGTGAAATTGATGGTCGTAAAATAAACTTATTAGTTTGTTGAAATATGACTATAAATCAAACAATACTTATTACAATAGAAGAGTTATTTCGTGTTTTAATCTTATAAAAAACTACGAATCTTGCTGAAGTTTCGTAAACGTTGCAGTTCACTTCTCCAGGGCTGACCTAAAACTGAAGTTTTAGGTTATGTTGTTCTTATATATATGCTCTCTACGATGCCTGTTATTGGCCATAGCGCCCTACTATAAAGGCTAATTGAACCTGATTGGCTAATCAAGTCCTAATTTGTTATCAGATCTTTTTTAACCTGTACGTCTAGGAACGGCAATTTTCTGTTTTGTTCAATTTCCATGATGAATTGGACATTAGGGCGTGATTGATTGATAAAATCTAATGACGTCAATGGTTTTTCTAGTTAATGTCTTCTTAAGACATAAGTGTCGCTAACGGAACGGTACCCAATCCTGGCTTGAGCTTGGATTGGTTAAAAATTTCAGTTTCTAGATTTTCAATAACGATGTTGGCTCTTGTAGGGGAGATTGCAGACCCTATTGCTGTTCTCGAGGTTTTTTCATAGAATTTGTTTTTTAAAAAGAAGTGAGTATTTTATAGACAGTGTTCTATGAGCGGTATGGAATCAGAGGGCAAGATTAAAAGGATTTAATTATATCGATTGTATAGAAGATTGGTACTTTTGTAAAGAGAGATACTATGCAAAACTAACTAGGATGTCTTTAGGTTGGATGTGCATCTGTTGTATCTCCTTGATAAAGTCAAAAGAGTTTTGTACGTGTGTAATATAGTTTTCTGTGAACCGCTTCAGTTCTTTGGCTAGATAGCTTGCTAGGTTGCAAGTTAGTAAGTAAATTGTGCTGACGATTGGTCTGAGTGCAATGTTTCTTTTAAGGATTTCTTGGAGTCCATAAAGATATCTGGACATGGAATTATTAGGTATTAATTAAGATGTTGTTTTGTTCTCAAGCTTAGATTCTTCAAAAGAGTTTTTGTTTTGCTGGATATTGTTGTAGGATCTCTTTTAATTTTTCTGTATGTATCGTCAGTCAGAAGGTCTATGATTTTTTTGTTATAGTTTTCTTCATTCATTGTTACAGTTATGTTGCCTTTATCTGCAAGTAATATTATTATGTCTTTGTTGTAGCTAAGTTCTTTAACTGCAGTTCTTTTTTTTTTACTGAGTTTAAAGAAGAAATCCGGGCTTGGCGTTAGATATTACCGTCCTACGTATTCTATTCGCTTTTCCGGGTGAAATTGTAAATATTGTGGATTTCAAATTACAGATAATTTCTTCTATTGATATTTTGGAGGAGGCTACTGCAAAATTGTGTCCCTCAGACAGTGCTGAAATCATTTCCTTCCTAAAAGGATGATCAGAGCTGTTTTTTAATGTGTTCGTTTTGAAAAGTACTTGATTGGCCAATCAGGTTCAACCAGCCTCTATAGTCGGCAAAATTCGTAGATTTTTACACGATTGTAACCCAAAAAAACTCTTTAATTATAATAAATTATCGTAAAAGCATTAAATTCATTATAAAAGAACTCGTCAGCGTGAGTTTTCTTACTAAAACTAACACCTTAAGTAAGCTCAGGTCTTCTAAAGGTAAGCTACTAACATCTTTAGCTCTTTTTAAAAAATGCAGGGACAACAATATCATCCTTAAATTCTCATGAATAAAAAACCAGTGAGAAACTTTTTTTTTACTCAAACTTGACAAAACAAGCAAAAAAGAGCAAATAAAGAACTTGATCAGAACAAAGACATTACAATATTACACACAGATAGAGGCAACACAACTGTAATTGTGAATGAAGAAGACTATGACAACAAAATCATAGACCTCCTGACTGACGATACATAAAAGAAACTTAAACCACAATAGTTAGCAAAAAAAAACCTTCTAAAATAATCTAAGCTTAACAACAAAACAATAGATGAATTAATACCAAATAATCCCATATCTCCAAAACTTTACGGAGTCCCAAAAATCTACAAAAATAACATTTTACTCAGACCGATCGTTAGCGCAATGAAATCACAAGCTTGCAATCCAGCATGCTTCCTCGCTAAAGAGCTGAAGCCGTTCACAGGAAACTCTATCACACACGTACAAAACTGTTTTGACTTTATCAAGAAAATACAATAGATTTACATTCAACCCAGCCACATCCTACATAGTTCGACATAGTATCTCTCTTTGCAAGAGTACCAAAAGTGTAACACTTTTGTCATATAGAGACATTGACTGGAAGAACTATACAAGTTTTTCGATTCTGTCAATCAATTACTCCCTATTATTCAATTAACCATGGAAATTAAACAAACAGAAATTGTACCTTTCTTGGACGTAGTTGTTTACAAAAAATCTGACAAAACATTAGGACATGAAGTTTACAGAAAAGCCATGCATAGAAACAGATACCTACATGCCTCCTTCCACCACCAGTAATTTTGAAAGCAATCGGTCATCAACTTCCTTGTTTACAGAGCTTTCCTCATTAAAGATAAAAAGGCAAAACAATGTTGAATGCAAATTGAAAACGTTAAATAATGATTTATTTTCGAATTTTGTTTCTTTATTTGTTTAAAAGATTATGAAGGTATACATTTTTTTAATTTCTTGAGAAAAATTTAAAAGATTTTTGAAATTTTCGAAAAAGTTGAATCTAAAATTCTACAAAAAATTCAATTTTTAAGCAAATAGTTAAATACTTATAAATAAATATTGATTTTTCACAAAAAATTTGATGGCTGATATTTCGATCCAAAAAGATTTCTATTTTGAAATTAAGTAAGTTAAATTGATAAGAAAACATACCAGTTTTAAATAACATTGTTGAATCCTCAACCAGGAAAGTTTCCTTTTTAATCAGCTTAATTTTAACAAAGAAATCACTAAGTATTTCTTAAAAAAGAGGAATTTTCTACAAAAAAAATTGAAGTGTATGATAAAAATTTTTTCAGATTTTTTCAGAAATAAAAAAATTGTATTCTCCTCAAACCTTTCAAAATTCTCGACATGCTTCTCAATTAATTGCTACAAACCTTCAAAAATATATAATTTTTTCAAATTTCTTGACATTATTTCAATTTTAAAAATATGTTTGTATTTCTTTAAAACATAAAACATTGTTTATAATGTTCAAAAATCCTGATCAACATTCTCTTAGAAATAATTTTTTAAAGGTAAAGAATCACTTTAACATATATCTTTTTAAATTTTAAATTATTTTTTAAATTTTCTAAAAGACTGCTAAATACCTGTAAAAATTTAAATAGCATTTAAAAATTTTATGAACTTTGATCTCTTTTAATAATTTTATTTTCATTTTTTTAGCTGTTCTATTTCCGTGCGGGGATTTGCTAATTTAACGCTGTTATCTTTTTTATATATTTTATAATATTGCGTAAAAACTTAGTTTAGAACGTTGAAATTGAACATAATTGTCTCATAAATCTAAGGTATTGATATAATTTCAGTGTGGACAAAAGCGTCTGATAAATAACAAATAATTTCGAAAATCGAATGAGGCAGTAACAATAGAATAATTTTCAAAAAATAATTATAAGTTAAACTTTTATTAGAGATCTTGATAAGTAAGCTTCTACCTTTAAGAAAACATAGACACTAATCTTTTTTTTTTACTGTAGTTATATTTAATAATCCTGTTCAATCGTTAAAAAAACTCTTTTTTTTCAATCGTAGTACTTTTTAAATCCAATATTTCTTGAAATTTCGCTAATTGTTAATAATATTATTCTAGTGTAATGAGCGAAAAGTAGGTAGGAAAAGATAACTTAATTTACAATTACACATTTTTGCACGCCTAAATCCTAATTCGCTCACAGTACCGTATATAGTACGCTTCACACGTAAAACGGAAATCGCGTTTGCTGCCGTTCTTTGAGCTAAAAACCCGCGCGCCACCGCCTTATATGAATAAGGTATCCTGCCAGAGTTACTCTCTAGTATTGGCTGAGTTGATTTGGCAACATCGCTGACAAGAGAGTTATTTAATAACTCACAATTATATTTAGAAAAAAAAAATTGGGCGGATTCGGGTTAATTCTATTTTAATATTTCCTTGTTTTGGTTCACAATTAATTTCATTTACTAGAAATATAACTACCTTATTTTTGGTTTGAATTTGATATTTTCATTCAAAAATTAAACCACTTTTTAAAATTTTTTTAAATTCCAGTTTCAAATTTGTCGTTTCATTGAAAAATAGATTTTTTCCGTGGAAGATTTTATTACTTGAAAGTTTGAACTCCTTTGTAAATTTTTTTTGTCGAATATCAGTCATTTCAGTTTAACTTTCTCATACATCAATAATTGACAGAAGACTGCAAGATAACTGAGAAGGTGGACCAGGATTAATAACTTCGAGTGGCTTAAACACAAATTCCATAGCCAAAATCCTAACCGGAAACCTAATAAGAAGTGATTGAATAATTTAACAGACGAGGACATTCCTGATGATATTGGGTACTTTCCAAGCCTTAGCGGTGAATTTTGTATCAATCAGAAAAAAAAATCTTGACGCTTGAAGAAACTTTAGCTTGTATTAAATCCAAAATAAATATTATACCTTGTGAGAAAAGGACGGATTTAAGGTCTATAATTCTAAGTAGTTCACAGCAAGTGCCTCATAACAACTATGAAAAAATTTAAAAACCTAAATTAGAATTATTCGGTGAATGAACACAAAATTCTTTAAAACATAATTTTGACATCTTAGGAACAAAAGACAACAAAAGCGACATTTCTGTTGTTTGAAAATAGAACTTATAGAAAACCTAATAGAAGCTCTACGACTAAGAAAGACGATGAGCTTAACTCATCAATTAGCAAATTATTAAAATAAATAAGCTCACGATTTCTAAAACACCAACAGATATTAATAGTTATAATCTTCCTAAATTTGTAGCAGAACCTATACAACAGATCATAGGTACTTTCAAATCAAGTGTTAAAAATAGTGGGGACTTGATGAATAATTTGGAAATAGGTCTATAATCCAATAAAGCACAAAGTAGTTCAACTTAATGTAAAATAACCTCACTGATATACCTAAGGATAAGTACTAAAAAACATAAAGATTAAATGGTTCAACATCAGATGGTTTACTAATATTCTTGTTGCTCAGTTTCTTCAATTAATAGAATTCTGGTTGGATAATGCGCATTGCATTTTTCAAAAAATATCTTTCAATAAATCTCCGGAACCCTTGTGGTGTCTTCTTTTTCTGTTATCATAGCAGACCTTGTGATGGAGACTGTTGAGAGCAATTTTATCAAAAAGCTTAACTTATAAACTTTTATTTTCATTATTGCTATGTTGATGATGTACTTAGCTGTTTTAGTGAAGACAACATAAATGAACTACTTTCTTAATTTAATGTTCACCAGCCACGCATTTAAATCACAATTAAAACTGAGAATAATAACAAAATTAATGTCAGAGATGAAATCTCTGCAATGAATGATTTGGTAAAAAGTGCCGTTTTATTAAATGGTATAAGGTTTAAAAACCAAAATTTTACCAAAGAATTGCAGTTTTCTTTATGTGCAGTTTGCTTTTGAAATCAACAATTGCAATTCGCAGACCAAACAATTATCCAACACGTGTTTGTGAAAAATAAACCACAAAAGATAGGTTGCATAAACAACAAAACACAAATCTATTCCATCTAAAATTGTGAGGTATCAGATTTTCTACTGATTATCATTAGAGTTCTACCTTCCGTCAAAAAACTTGCTAGATTTTATGAAAAAGTATGTAAAGAGTTTTACTTACTTATCTTATTTGAATATAGTTAAGATCCTTTTTAGTGATTAACCAAACTTCAATACATGATTCGCTGGACAAAGCAAGCACTACTTTAATGATAGTTTCAGAGAACACAAAAATGATTCCAAGAACGACTATAAAAACACCACGTTAGTAGAATACTTACATTACCTTGATCACAATTTTGACTTTACACGAGCAAAAATCATAAGTTATGAGCAATATTATAAAAAAAGTACATTTAAATAAATGTTCTAAATCACCGAACACAACAATACAGTAAAAATGAAGATAAGACATTTACCCTAGCAATGTAAATTAATGCTTAAAATTGTTTAAAATTATTTAATAAATTGCTTTTGCCTGTGAAAAAGAATAGAAAGAAATAAAAAATTAGACAATTTTTCTAAAACATTAGTATTAGACGTTTCTTTCAAATATGTATTATATTGCTAATGAAGCCTGGTGTGGTCAAACGAAAGCTTAATATTAAACAAAATTTTAAAAATGTACCACTCTAGTAGATTGAAAACCGCCACTACATCGACAACCTAGAATGATGTATTTTGTTAAAATTTAAATGAATTTAAAAACAGTGTTTTTTATCTTAGAAAGTTGTAAATATTTTAGAAGTAGAAGTCGGAAATTGGTCAATCCGAAGAAACACCTTTATAAAGAAAGCAAATAAATTCGCAGAACCATAGACAGTTTTTTTATAAGTATTATGTCAGTCATGACTGACCTATGACTTTCAATAAAAAATTGAACAACTGCCTTTCGGCAAATATACATGTTTAAAAACCAATCACAAATCCGCGAAAGGTTATTATTTTCATATGAAGTGATTTAATGTTGATAATATGTAGGACATTCAGAGGGAAAGTTGTTTTTTGATAAAAGCATCGTCCTGTTATGTAAAACATTAGACAACTCTGGCTAATAAACCTTATTTTGCAATATTCAAGTAGGCAATTTTAGGCCGATGTACATAAATAAATTAAATACACATATGATATAATAGTGATATACATAATGTAGAAAAGCAAACATCTTGGACAAATTTGGATTCTAAGAAAGAGAAACGTGACAAGAGTGTGTTTGTTAAAGCCGAAGAAGTTTTACTAAAAGAAAATTCACAATCACCAAATCACTGTTGTCCATGCTTTGACCTTTGATTTTAAACGTTCTGTGCAAAAATGTGGGAAAAATACAAGGACCGAGCCCTGAGCGCGTGATAAATATATTATCAAGTAAAATAATTTAATGTGATCAAATTCAGTTTGTGTCATTTTATTCAATAAATTACATTTGAAATCATCATGTCTTATCAAATTTTTTATTTTTTCATTACGTAAAAATTTTTTTTGTTCTTAGTCTATTATAAGATAAGCTTGAAAAATTATAAAAATACTAATTAGTTAAAATTATATCTAAATTCGTAATATCTTGGCTTCATTATTTCAACAAAATGTGGACAGTGATTTTTCTTCTGTTTTTTTTCCTAATGATTTTCAAAAACTTTGTGGGTGATAATAATAATATACATAATTAAAAGTTCACTATTAGTTGTAGTTATGCATGCTTATTCGATTTTTCGATATTCTTCAAATTCAAACATATAGAAATGAGAATTTCAGTGTAAAATATCAAGAATCATTTTAAAAACTAAAACCGTAATTGATTAAATTTATGTTATTGCGAATACAATTAATAGTTTTCGACCTTTACTTTATTTTTGCAGAACTTATGTTGCAGAAAAAACCTGAAGCACTTTATCCTTGGCCGATTGAATTAAAAGTTAAATATTACGAAAGTTTTATGAATCGAGGTCGTGTTTTCTTTTTGGGAGAAGGCTACTACAAAGTTGTGGCAGATGAAAATTACAAGTATATAATTGGGATAATTCGATTCGATGATTTTTGTCCATTAATGATTCCTAAAGGGAATCTTGCTATTCCGTATGCTGAGCAAGATAACCCTGATTACTATGAAAAAGTTAAAATACGGATAGATGGCGAGATTGCCAACGTGACTGTACCAATATCGCATGAGGATCCTTTGAATGACCAGTTTTTCAAACCAGTTAGGGCATCACGCATAATTGCTGCCAAAATAGGCGCTTATCACAACTGAGTTTAAAAAAAAATTTCGCATTTCTGTATCTGCATTTGCAATGTTTATTGTTCAGGCGATTGCGTAGAAGGAAATGTAAAGAATAGGTTTGTTGGAACATTAATATTATGGCTTATATTATATTTTGATGATAAACTGTAGACAAAAATAAATAATACTTTCAAAAAATTAAATTTGTATTTATTTATAAGAAGCACATCTTCTATAAACGAATGTCCTATATAAACATTCAAAAGCGAAAATACAATGAAGTATTTGTATTTGTGTTTGTCCTTGTGCTTGTATTTGCGTTTTTATTTTTTCTTGATAAGCGGATAAGGAATTATGTTGCCAAATATGTAACGTAATGCACATTTTTTATTTATATAATTGTTTTATTTTTCAAAAACATCTTATATTGAAAGAATTCTGTATAAACGTTGTAAGGAAGAAATCTTTTATCTTATTTTTTTCACACAGTTGTCGAAAACCTGATTGATTGCAATATTGCGTGCATTTCACTTATAGTGACTGTTACCAGTTTGCGTATCTATTAAAGGAGATTAATCATTAATTGCATTATTGATTTTGTAAGTATTAATTCAATGAGAGTAATTTTATTTTATGATGAAATCAATTTCTAAATGTTTCGGAAAGATTATTGATAAAAGGAAAAATTTTTATTTTTGACGGTATCTTAATATTAGGAAATTACTTTGTTCTTAACATTTGGCTACGATACCATCACCTTTAGTCTCCCTTATAATTCAAATAAATGAAAAAAATAAGCCTATGCACAAAAACTTGAAATATCTCAAATAAAAAAGTGCTTGCATTGTCGCTATCAGTTAAAAAGATTGTATCTGAAAAAAAATTCGGTAGCGACAAAAGGATTTCTTGGAAAATTTAAAATAATTACAAATGTATTAAAAAGAAAATAAGATTTTAAAAAACTATTTTGAATTTTGCAGTATTCGAAGTAGATTTTCGAAAATTTTGATTCAAAAGAAGTTTTTTTATCATCTTTGAAGGTTTCAATGAAATAAAATTGTTCTCAAGATTTCTGTTAATCTTTAAACTTTGACAATTTAAATGCTTTCTATAAATGTTAGAAAAAAAATCCAGGGAATCTATAGGTCATTTTATGATTTCAAAAAAGTTCTTAACAATTTCAAAAGAAAATGGAATTGTTTTAAGTTATGAATATAATAAAATTTTTTTTTAGATACCGCGGAACATTTTCTATCATTTTTTATTCATAAAAATTAATGTTTTGATGATTTCCACGAATTAAAAAGAAAGATGGTATTTTCCAGAGCATGAAAAAAGTTTTATTAGGAATTCGGATCATTTTATCAGGACTTTAGAAAGTTAAAAATTTAAAGAGATTTCAAAAAATTTCAAACAAAATGTACATATGTGAAGTCTTTTAAAAATTTTTTAAATTTTTTCAAGAATATTGAAACGTATCCAGAAAAAAATTTTTTTTTAGAATTTCTAAGAAAATTTGCAATGATTTCTTATTTTTCACAATTCATTTATGAAAATCTTATAAAGCTGTCTTATGATAACCAAAAATGTCGAAAAAATCTAAATATTTCGGGCAAAAGTTTTCATTTTAACCAAGTTTGCCCAATTTTCGGAATAATTTGAAACAGTTCGATAAACGTTTAAATTTTAATTCCTTTGGTGAAAATTCGATGCCGGTTGGAAAAAAATTACTCGTAGCGACAACCGGATTTCCGAAAAAATTGGAAATAATTTAGTATTTTTTTTCCTAATAATTAATTTGAAATTTTTCAGTAATCAAAGTAATCAAGGAGATTCTGAAGAATTTAAAAAAAAAACGTAAAATTTTAAAATTGTCTGAAAAAAGGTGATTTTTAAAAGTTTCAATGCAATACAAAATTTTCTCAAGATACCTGCCCAATTTTAAAATGATTTTTGATTTTGAAAAAAACATTTTCAAAAATTGAAAAAATATATAAAATAAAAAGGTAAAAGATTTTAAGGTCATTTAATAAATTTCGAGAGAGTTGTTAAAAATCTTAAGAAAAATTCGAAACTAATGTAGATTTCTTAATACTTCCAAGTAAAATCAGAAAACAGAATAATAAAAAGGAAATTTCTTATGATTTCTGGAAAAAGATCAAAACCATTTCATGCAATTTTTTAATTTTCGAATAAAAAAATTCTAGCGTTTTGTTGCAAATTTATCCGTTTGTTTGGTATTTCAAATATTTGATTAAAAAATAAGCTATAGGTTGTTAATAAGTAAGTTTTATGGTTCAGGATTCATCACTTTAGTTTAAAATGCATATTGTTGTTCAAAAAGGTAACTATTTCGTTGGAGGTTCTTCTTTTTGAGGTAAAAAAATATGATTAATTGAACAATTATCTTTTCTAATTGAAAATTCAACAATTTTGCTAGTAAAATTTTGATAATGACAAATACAATTAGATCAAAATGAGCCATCAAAGATGAGTTAGCAAAAAATTAGTAATTATTCGACGTTACCTCGCATATTGCTCTACGTCGCACAGCGGGCTATTTTGCAAAATTGGCTTACTGCCATTTTTCTTGGCAGATTTTAAATCATTATTGAAAAATCTATACAATATGATGTCTTGCTCTAAACCAAATATTTGTTTTGTAGCTCTAGCACAATTTTGTAATTTTTTTCAAAAATGACGATCTTTTCCCTCATTTGCCAAGCTGGAAAATTCGGAAAAACTTTTCTTTATAATTTTCTCTTATTAAGCATTTGATAAGCCTCAATCTTGTTTGAAAAACACCTATTCTGATTTATTCCTTTGAGAGATATTAGGTTTTGAAAGTAAATTTTGCAAAATAGTCCACTGTGCGTCGTGTTTCTCGATATTAAATCATCCACATAGTATTCTATAGAAAAAAATTCACTTTTAACAAGATTTGTAATTTCTTTTAACCATTATTAGTTAAAAGTTATAATATATATGGACTTTGGAAATTGATGGCCCTTATTGACAAGCGCATGTTTAGTCTATAAGTACTTATTGGTTGGATTCATTTCTCGAAATCGTTCCCAACAAAGACTAATATTATTTTTCCAGTATCTTTCTCTGTATTTCTATTATTAGTTCATCAAACAATAATTTTAAATTATTAAAGCGAATTGAATTCACTAGCTTCGAAAATTATTTATCAGATTGTATAATTACTATAAAAGAATGTGATGCAATTTTTGTATGCCTCTAAACAAATTAAATATTTTTCTATTTCATAAAAAGTCAGTATGCTTCCTCTAAATTATGTTTAAATAATGTTATAAATTTAAATTAATTGTATAATTCAAATGAAGAAAAGAGCTTCGAAAGAGAAACAATTGAGAAAAAGAAATAAAAAAGCAGCTAGTATGAAATAAAATGGAATAATTTTTTAAATATTCATTAGTGAAACTCTTATCAATATTCTTGATAAGCGCGCTTTTTTAATTAAAAAATGAGCGCTTCAGTTAGTATCATATGCCTTATCTAATTGATTTTCAGAAAATTTGTTAGTAAGGAAAAAAAATTTATAATTCAGGGTGCATTATTGATTGCCGTATTGTATATACTTATTTGTTCATTGAAAACATTCCAATTCAAATAAACTTTCCTCTCTTAACGCACAGTGTTCTTTAAATATATTAATCAGTGAAATTTCACAGTTTAATTGTGAATTTCTACTCCTGAAACTATAGATAATTAAGCTACTAAATAATTTTTAAAAAGTGATTATCTGACGTTACATTTCATATTGCTCTACATGGCGTTAAAGCTGTGCACAGCGGCACGTTGCATAGTGGTATGTAAACAAGAAAGGAAAAAACAGGTTTAAAGGAGCACCTGTCTATAACTATCAATCTCAAACGATGCAAGAGGTACCACTACACTTTTTTGAATCTTTAAATGTGCCTCAAAAAAAAGTGTTTGGCATTAGGGCTAGATTTTTAAGATATTTTACCACTGTGCGTCGCATAATGCAGCGCAATATTAAATTTCGGTTCACAAAGTTCCAGAGCCTACATTTCTATTTAGGTTAAAAAAATGCTTTTTGAAATTGGTATAAAAAATAATAAATACCAAGAAACATAATTGAAAAAATAGTCTTGCAGCCTGCTTCGCCTTATTAACCGATATATTTTTAAAAAGGTACACAGTCAGTGAAATTGTATTTGATAAACAGACTTTGATATGGTGAATTTGCTGTATTTTGTTAATAAAAATGGTTTATAATGTTAAAAAACGGTCTTCAGTGTCCATACATTCGATTGAGTTTGATTTTCGTAAGTGAAATAAGCAATCGCACTAAAGAAACGAATATTCTATTTTCAGAAACGCTTACGTAATAAATTTATTTCTAAAATTTGCTTAATTGATTGCCTGACAACAGCTTATCTTTACCAATTATACTCGCACATTAATATCTGTCATATTTTATACAAAAGCTATGGATTCTATACGTCTCATCACTAAAAAAAAAATATGATTGACTTAATTAATTTAATGGTTGGTACAATGAATATTTTCTGATATATACTTTTTTTTGCAGAATTTGTTTTTCCATTTAATCCTCCTGTGGCAGTTTATCCTTATCCTATTAAGCGTAGTAACGTTAGACGTCACAAAAGTTTTTATGATCAGGGTCGCCTTTACCCTTTAGACGCAGGCACTTACTAAGTAATAAGAGATAAGAATCATAAGTACATCATCGGTATAATACAATTTGATGGTTTTTGTCCATTAGTTATTCCTAAAGGGACTTTTCCTATTCATTATGCTAAGCGCGAAAACCCTGATAAATATCAAAAAGTCAAAGTTCGGATAGATGGTGAGATTGCCAACGTGACTGTACCAGTATCGGAGCAGGATTCTCTAAATAAAAAATTTCTTAAGCGATTAAATTTAGCACGCATCATTGGTGTCCATTTAGACCCTTAATGCAACTTTTTTTTCAAATAAAAAAAAAAATTTTTATTCATATAGT
The DNA here is from genome assembly GCA_032357855.1 of Amphibolips quercusostensackenii. Classification (NCBI taxonomy): domain Eukaryota; kingdom Metazoa; phylum Arthropoda; class Insecta; order Hymenoptera; family Cynipidae; genus Amphibolips; species Amphibolips quercusostensackenii. The sequence continues at coordinate 1,470 of JAUELO010175458.1, read as the reverse complement.
TGCTGTTTTTTGAAATATTGCTTATTTCAGGATTTCAGTTTATAAGGATTACGATGAAAACAATAGCAAAGCAATTGTTTTTTTTTTCTTTTTAATTTTGCTTTTTATGACTTGCTTTGCGCCAAAAGACCGTGAACCTTCTTAGTTATTAAAATTACGGAGCGTATTTTGTAACTGACTTTTCTCAATTTTTTTTTTGAGTTTTTCATTATGTCATAAATTATTAAATCTTGCTGTATGACATAGGTCTTGCTGTATGGCAAAGAAAATCATAATGAATAACTAATAAGCCTAAAAAACAAAAAATAAAAACTGCAAGGTCTCAAGATAATGTGATTGAGAGAGAGGACGATCACTCATCTTTATCGAAATTGCCTTCCGTGTGATCTTGATTGGAAGGCTCTTGAAGGAATGGCTCACGACATACACAATATCAATTAATCTTTTAATTTTTTGGGACCAATCAGCAATACGGTTCAGTAGGCCTGATTAAGCTTATAATTAGGCAGATCTAAAGGACAGCATTATCTTTTTCTGTAAATACAAACTGCTTTGTCCTTAGCGTCGCAAGCGAATTCTAGACAAATGAACTATGTATCCTTTACCGCCTTTCTCCCAATTCTTTTTTTTCGCTGAATTTTTGAAATTATAAATATATTTGCTTTGGTTTTTGACTGATACGTATAGTTTTTCTTAGTCTATGCGGTTTTCACGATACTGATCTAATCTTTTGGAGAGATGATGGCCAACACTTACTTCTATTCCTACCAATGCGTGCATGGAGTCGTCTTTATTGTCAGTGTGTCCTACTTTCAAGGAACAATGTACAATTTGAACATTATACTTGACAAATGCGAGATGAAGCATTAAATAAACAGAACAATTACGAGTTTGACCTTAACAGTTGTCAAAGTAGAAATCAAATTTCTTAATACCTTTAGCAACTTTTATCCCGATAAAATGAAACAGAAAGCTCGATGTTTTGTTTGATCCCTTCTTACCTATTGTTTTGTCTCACAGATAGCACAACCCTTCATTTCTTTTACGATTGTGTATCGTAAAATTATACATTGCCCGGTTCTTTATTTTTTCTTTTGGAGTTGCGTGTATTCAAGCGAAACGAACGTTGCATTAGTCTTTCTTCGGTTTAAAAAAATGTAAATCGAATTCCTTGTTAAAAATATGCCTGTACTTCCGTTCGGAAGGCAATTGTTGTTATAGCTGAATAATTTCTGCTGATTTCTAAGTTTTGTAAAATCCGTGCTTTTTTCTGATATCAACGATTTTTTCGAGGCATGCACGATTATTGTCCTAACGACAGTAAAAAAGGGAACTTAAAAAAATGCTGATATGTTTTCGTTGAAACTGGAAACTATATCTGGTTTCAATTGCCGTTTCTTGTTTTTTTCCGCGTAAATCAGGTTTGAAGGCGTTATTGCTTCCTTGCTTTTGCAATACAGACCTAATCCA
>JAUELO010175197.1:0-16560 GCA_032357855.1 Amphibolips quercusostensackenii | reverse complement strand
GCTTCGCGGTCGTGAAAATGAAAATTCAGTGTTAACCAAATGTATTTTATCGATACTTTCAAGCATGTTTTCTCAAAACCATATTTTCACAAACTGCATACACGATTTATTAAAAACTATTCAACCTATTGACCTTATTCAAGTTTCATTTTGTACAGTATTAAAAACTTCTCTGTATGAACCACAAATATAAATGACTTTATCCATTTTTAATATTCTTACAAGAACAAATATATAAAAAAATGTTATCAAAAATCGTAGTTTTGGTTGGAACAGTGGAAATTCTCATTAATATTCGCTTTTCATTTGGTTTTATTGGTCAACATAGAGTAAAAAAGTAGTAAATTTAGAAATATGACAGTTACTTCTGTTTCGGTTACGAATTCCGGACGATATCGTGTACGCTATCCTACTACTTCGGCGGCGAGGCATTTCAGTGCACCAGAGTTCACTTTGCCATTTTTGAATACTTTGGTGTCATTTTTATCACCATTGCTTAAAAGTTGATGGAAATATACTATGCTCTTTTTTTATTTGAAAAATGTTTTTTTCAAGCACCTTTTTTCGGGCTATAGAGGCACGGAGCCCCTTAAATAAATTTAAAAAATTTCGAAATTTTTTTTATAAAAGAGACAATGGAAAAATTTGAAAAAAATTGTTGACTGAACTAAAATTTATGCAAAAATTACAGTTAAAAAATTTTAAAAAAAAATACAAATTCTTGCTTAAAATATTCAAAAATGTAAAACTATACTCATTTTAGTTCTTATGAAGTTATGAAAGCGATTTGAACTCCAAACTGTAACGCAAAGGCTTTCTAGTTATTCAAAATCTTCAGATAATATGTGATAATTTTTTTTTGTGCAAATCGCTATATTTTCAGATAGCTTTTTCTTACTTCTTCGACCCGTGGTTCTAAAGATCGTTACGAACCTGAAAAATATGTAACTTTACTCGCAAATTTTTACTTTTGAATTTCTTTTTATTTTTAAAATTCATCTAATAGTACAGTCAAATTAGCTGAAAAAAGTCAGTTTGCTGGAACAAATTAGAAGCACTGAGATCTTTATCTTAAAATTTTTTGATGGACGTCGTTTTGAAGCCGTGAAAAGTTTAAATCCGGTTCTAAAGCAGTTGTTTGTTATTAACAAGAGTCGTGAAATCGCAACATCCTCTTAATACGTTTGCTTGTATTGTTACTTTTAATTAAGAGATAGGTGAAATGTGTATGAAACTTTCTGTTAAAAGTATAAATTAAGCTCTAAAATGAGCCTTTAGTAAATATTCTGCAACAAATGGTTTACGTGATATGAATTTTTTTGATTAACGTTGTGCGTTTTTCAGTGAAGATGAAGCGATTATGAATTTTCATCGCTGCAAAAAAAATCGCGATCGGGTTTTTGCTTTTGGATTCTGGAATGGGATAGCTCAAAATATTAAAAAACATCTTCTTTTTTGGATTTCAGAATCCAAAAATTACAAAGGTGTGGGGAAGCACTTTTTTACAAAATTTAGATTTTGTAACAAAAAATCTGTTGAGTTCAATTTCGCTAAGATATCTAACACATTGTGCACCTTCAGGAAAAAGTATGTTTAAGATGTCAATAAAATTTCTCACATTGTTTATAACAAATCGTTATATACAATAATTTTTTTGTACTTATATCTTACAGAACAACATGAAAAAAACCGTGTATTACTATTCAGGAAGGTATATATCAATTAAAATTGTTTTGAAATTCTACGTGCAACATAGTCATTGCAAACAATATTACTTAATCAAATATTATTATCAGCTGTAATGGTGGAAAGAAATGTTCATAACAATTTGTTATAAACAATTTGAAAAATTTTGTTGATATCATAAACATAATTTTTCCTGAAGATGCACAATCTGCTATATTCTTTAGCAAAATTCAACTAAATAGATTTTTACATTCTCAACCATGAGAGTGTAATGTAATCGTCCAAATTTTCGATCTCTGTTTGTGTCGTTAGCTAACATAATTTTGTACCAAATTAAAGGTCAAGTTCGTTAACTAGATATTTCCGACACAAAATAAAAAATTAAAAGCATTTTCAAAATTTGAAAAAAATTTTTTGAAAAGAGATTTACAAATTTGTGTTAAATTTTCTAATACATGATAACAAGACTTGTTAATTATCCTAATATCATTTTCAATTTATAAACCAATTAAAAAAGTTATGTGTTTTTCAACATTTTAAAAATTTTCAAAAAATAGAAAAAACTCTTTTTCTGACAGAATAGAAAATTTCAATACAAATTTATATTAGATATTAAATATATTTGAAAACTGTCACAATGAAATTTTCGATGAGACTAAAATTCAAAAAGTTAGAGAATTTTTTAATTTTGAAACATGATTTCGAAAAGAATTTTACAAATTTTCTAAAGGTTTCTGGTACGTCACAAAAGTATTTGTAAATTATCCTAATTGCATTTTCAATTTTGATGAAAATTAAAAAAATTATATGCTTTTAACATTTTGAAAATTTTCCAAAAATAGAAAAAATATTTTTCTGGTAGAAAGAAATACATATTTTCGTCAATTTTCAAGCGAAAGATTTTTTTTCTCAACAAAATTAGCTCTAAATAACTACTACCTAAATAAATCGCATTTTTCCGGCGACAAACCTCCTCTCTCAGGCCATAAAACCGTTGCGTTATATATTATAACCTAAAATTCTTATTTCTTATCTTATTGGCTGAAACCTTAACGTCAATGGTGAATTACTAATTTTGCGATATTAAGTACAATAAATTTACTTTAAATTGCCTTAAGGGCGCCAGGTCATTTCCAAAACAGTCCGACTGCAAACGACCAAATAAGTCTAACATTTACTCTAGAATATTATAATATCTCACTACCAACGATTTCCTTAGTTAATTGAACCGGCTTGGCCACCTTAACACAGAGAGGGGGAGGGTGCGGAAGATCTAAAAGAGAATAAACAACTCAAGTGAGTGATAAAACCAACAATCATCAAAATTACGGGCAACAAAAGAAATTAATATTTATCAATAGCCTTAAGGCCTTACATAGAAGCATATTAATTCCACCAGAGAAAAGTAATAAACAATTGGTAGTGTACTGGCACTTACGACTAAAGGAGCCAGTACATCATGTCGACCATTTAAATTTTCCGTCTCCGACTACGTTAGTTTGTACACCGAAACTCAGACCTACATGATTAGTCCATGACAGCCCAACTAAACTCTGAATTATCTCGCTGGTTCCGTCTAACATTTACATTTTGGAGCAAAATATTTCCTGTCGATCTTTTCTTCTTAAAGTTGCGTTTTCGAGTACACTATTTCATATCAATTTTCATTCTAAAATTTATATTTCGAGTAAGCTATTTCAAAAAATTTCGAGTAAACTATCTCAAACGTTTTTGAGTAAATTATTTCCTATCGATCGCTTCGTCTAAAATTTACATTCTTAACTGTCGGCTTGCTTTTAAACCATAATCACACACTAAGTACCTTTTAACCCCACATCAAAACTCTTCTACTGACGCGAAGTTAACTAATTTTCAAAACACGACCCTACCTACCAACCTAGACCATCAAGGAGAACGCACATTGCACTTGTATTGAAAGTTTAAGAATGAGTGACATACCTTAAAACTTCTCCTTTAAGATTTTTCCTTTTTAGATTGAGGCGTCACGCCCAGACAATTTTGCCAATTGTTGCTCTCCGAAGCCTATTCGATTACAAAGAAAAACGACCGACTTGACCATTAAATGGATGCCACTTGTAAAAGTAATGGTGGTAGAACACAGAATGAGTAGGCGCGTCGAAGTACAATCTTTGGCGCGTAGCACCAAGTTCCGTATACAACGAACGGTACGTAGTCGTAGCGGACGCCTGTGTTAGTACATTCATAATTTAGCGTCCTCCAGTAACTTGCCATTTTCCCTATGCAGTTCTATAAGACTGTTCGTAGTCTATGGCGAGCTACTTCACTAATATGCGCCCTGGGCACGACGTGAACACTTTTTAGGCACACCTAATATATCGTGTGCGCTCTCAAAATGTCGGCTGCGGACGTGTGACATTTCGTCTCGGGATAGCAACGCTCCTTGCGTTGCTGTATTTTTATCGTGTTGTCCTTCGTTCGAACCATTGAAGTGAGAGAGACCAGTGGTGAAAATGTCGCGTGAAGAGATGGGTAGCCACGCTCCTGCGTTTACCTGTTCTTATTGGAGTGTCCCTCTTTTTCACAATTGGAGTGAGAGAGACAGAGAGCAATAGTGACATGCAGTAAAAGAAACAAACGACTACCTGGTCGTAATTCTGTAGTAGGGTGCGTGTTGTGTTATGACAGCTGTCATATTATGAGTGACTTCCCGTGGTAGAATAGTGTTGTGGGTGGTGCAATTTAACAGCCGGCGAAGCCTGCTCTGAGAGTGCCTGGTGAATAGATTAAAAGAAAATTTAGACGGCAGGCAAAATACAATGCCTCAATTTAGATTGAATGGGCGTGATCAATCAATGAATTTGGGCGTGGTATAAAATACCACGTTACAATATGTACGACCAATATCAAGTTGGTTTATTACTTTGAATTACGTTTAAAAAATATTACTTGCAAATTGTTAAACGAGAGGAGGATAGATCCCCTGGTATAATCACGGCCCCTCGGCAACTCTTTTTCCTATTACTTTTCTGTTTGTCTATAGGCATAGTATATAATCTATCTATTTAAGAGTATATTACATTACAAGTAATGTGTTTGTGTTTGTGACCCAGTTCTGGTGATACAGGGGGAAGAGGAAGAGGCCAAATTTGGCTAATATTTGACTGTTTTGCGCGTGAGTGAAGTGCAACTCTTGCCTCGCCTGATGTGCTAAAGCGACCCTTACTCACTACTACGCGACGGTACCCCCTTATATGCCTTCTGCAGCTAGTCTATTCTCTTTCGAGTGGCTGGCACACCGTTCCATAACGTTCGCGATTTGTTTTACCTTTGGCGTGATTTTGGGGTATTTCAAACATGGAAAACTGCAAAAGGCGTAAAATTGTCAAGTTGCTAAGACAGTAACTTAAATGGTACAATCCATTTAAGACAGAGCTTCTATTCCGACAGTCTCTGAAGCAAAGATTTACCGAAAGATACAATCGTATCACACTACATACATACACATTAGAAAGAGTTACTACAGAGACCATTTAAAAAAATATTCTAAGTTTCAAACCAGGTACAAAAAGTTCATGACTACATTTCCAATATTGTTTAATATGGCTTCTTGCAAGTGACTTTTGAAAAGGAATCGCGCTTGTGCAAAGCCTGTCATCTCTTACACTTGTGCTGAACCTATTTTCTGCAAATTTTCCTGTGAAAAGTGTAAGAAAATACCAAAGTTAGGGTTGCAATTTATGTATGGACAAATAAACGAAAGAAGTGGTGCGATAGCGAAGCTACACGGAAGAAATACGGTAATACTTACCTAAAGACACGAGAGATAGTAGAAACAGCTACACAGACTTTAGGAAGTCAGCACACGCACAAATAAGGTTTAGGAGGATGAAGTTGATGTCGTCACTTTAATAATGCCTAAGGTGTCTCTAGAAAAGGGCGTAATCAGGCCTGGATTTACTGTAGGGCAAAATGGGCAGTGCCCCAGGGCGGCACATTCCGAGGGGCGGCAAATTTGGAACGAAATTTTTCAAAACAAAAATAAAAAATTTTATTTTATTATCAGAAATCAAAATTTGTACAATTTACATACATTCTCGTACATTTTTCAATGATTATTTATTTAAATTACAAGAATTGTTTTGATTCCGATTTTGAATTACGCGCCAACTGCGGACAACCAGTGTATGGTTCAAACACAAGCTTAGTAGCAAAAGTCGCCAACATTAGCATCACTGTCGTCGGTAAAACAAAAGACCGTTGCGTTTTGTGTCAACATAACATTTTTGGATAAAAATTTGGAAAAATTTCTCAATTTTGCCAGATAAATGAGTGACGGTCGAAAGAGATTGAGTGGATATGAATACAGAAAAAAGGCGGCCGAAAAAAAGCGGAAATTGGAAGATGTTATTACGAAATCTGCGAAACTTGATAGTTTTGTCAAGAAAAAAGAAAAACAGTGTGAATCCACTAACCTCGAAAGCCTTTCGACAAAAACAACCTCGAGAGGTAACTTATACACAATTCTATAGCCAATTATTTATTATTTGTAAACTTTTCTTCTCTTGTGCAAGCTATAATCGCAATTATTTATTATTTATCATAGAAAATGAGCTCCATACACTAGATAGTACAACTACAGCAAATGACGTGACTGCAGCTGAAACTATAGGTAGTGACCTGAACATGATCAAATTATTTTTGTCATTCAGATAAACATCTTAGCCTAGTAAACGATCACTTCTTAGTATAATCCATATAGGTGAAAGAAAATATAAAAATTAATTTTGATCGATTACTGGGGCATTTGCCTTTATTAAATTTTGTCACGATAGGCTGTTTTTTTTAAATTACAATTCTTTGTAATATTTGTTTTAATGCAAAATTGAGCTCTCTAATTTGTAATTTTTTTATAATGTCAATAATATAATTTGGATTGTTTTTCTGTATAGACAACAATATCACATCGGTTGATCATGATTTCATCGCAAATCGAGATACTAGCGACATAAAGCTACGCATTGAAAAAGAAGACGATGAAACCAAAAGTTTTCTCTCTAATGACCCAGCTACCTGGCCGATCAGTGATTCTACTCGTGACTACATTGCACTCCACGGATGGATACAAAATGAAAAAGCAGATTTTACTAGTTCAAGAAAACTTTATAGTGATGGCAGCATGAGATATCTGTCTAAAAACGTATTCAAACGAAAACTACTCAATGGCGAAGAAGTGCATCGACCGTGGCTCGTTTTTTCTGAAAGTAAGGGATCGTTATTTTGCGTTGCGTGTCTCCTTTTCAGTACTAATGATAGTATATTTAACGATAGTGACGGATTCAGTGATTGGAAGCATTCGGTTGAAAGAATACTAATTCATGAAAACTCTCGTTTTCATAAGCAATCTGTTGCTGATTTGAAACAGAGAGCTAACAAGTGTGGTCAGATAAATGAAAAATTAACTTCCGAATTTGAAAAGGAAACCGCTTATTGGAGAAATGTTCTGCGTCGGGTTGTATCTGCTACAAAGTATTTAGCATCTCGTGGTCTTCCATTCCGAGGAACAGATGAAAAATTTGGTTCTGAAAATAACGGGAATTTCTTCATGCTTATAGAATTTCTCTCCGAGTTCGATCCTCTTATGGCCAAGCACGTCAACGATTTCGGCAATAAAGGAAGTGGAAGCACGAGCTATTTGTCAAAAACAATTTATGAAGAATTCATTGAAATTATGGCACGTGAAGTACTGAAAAATATAGTATCAGAAGTGAAGAATGCTAAATATTTTTCGATTATCGTCGATTCAACTCCAGATATTGCGCATATTGATCAATTGTCATTTGTATTAAGATATGTAAGAGATAATGGCCAGCCTGTTGAACGGTTTTTATTGTTTATTGACAACGTTGGACATGAAGCGAAAGACGTAGCTGATGCAGTTTTTGACACATTGGAACACTATGGCATCAATATAGCTGACTGCAGGGGTCAATCGTATGACAATGCAAAAAATATGTCAGGTCAATATTCTGGTCTTCAAGCGAGAATTAAATTAGTTAATGAACTCGCAGAATGGAATCCGTGTGCAGGTCATTCATTAAATTTAGTCGGGGTTCATGCTGTAGGGAGTTGTTCTGAAGCTTCCAATGTTTTCGCTATAGTACAATCGGTGTACAATTTTTTCTCGGCGTCAACGCATCGTTGGGCAATTCTCAAACGATGTGCTCAAGAAAAATCTTTGACTTTGAAATCTCTTTCGACAACTAGATGGTCGGCTCGCGCTGATGCTGTTTCTGTTTTAAATCAATGCTTATCCCAAATAATAAAAGCATTGAAAGAAATTGAGGAGAACATTAGTGAAAATCCTATCGCAAGACAAGAAGCAAAAGGCATCCGAAATCAACTCGAAAGTCTCGAATTCACTTTCATGCTTTCTTTGTGGGATTTTCTCCTCTCAAGATTTAATGCAGTTAATCTTAGACTACAAAATGTGAAGATAAGCATTGATGAAGTTGTGAATCAGTATGAAGCTCTCATTAAAATTGTTGACGAAACTCGGGATCAGTTTGATTATTACGAAAAACGAGCATTAAACATGTCAGAAATCAAGGAATACCGTTCTGAACCAAAGCGTCAAAGAAAGAGAAAACTCAAAGCTGATGAGACACGAGACGGGGAAGTAGAATTGTCAGCGCGGGATAAATTTAGAGTTGATGCATTTAACGTTATTCTAGATGATTTGTTGAGCGAGTTGAATAGTAGATGTGCATCATACACAGAAATCAACGAAAAATTTGCAGTAATAACTAAGTTTCAGAAGTTAATTCCCTCCGAACTCCGCGAAAAGTCTGAATCTCTCAGGTTAATATACGATTCCGATCTTGAATCTACATTAGGCGACGAGTTTGTGCATTTTCATGCGTATTGTGTTATCCAGAGTATGGAAAAATCGTCGCCTCTTGAATTGCTGCAATTTCTTCGCGATAATGATTTGAACGCTATTTATCCCAATGTTGAAATAGCATACAGAATGTTTATTTGTATGGCGGTAACGAATTGTAGCGCAGAAAGGTCATTTTCATGTCTCAAAAGAATCAAAACGTACTTGCGCTCGACAATGACTGAAAATCGTTTGAATAGCCTAGCCCTTTTATGTATAGAGTCTGAGATACTTAGGTCCTTAGATTTTGAGGATGTAATCACGAATTTTTCGGAAATAAGAGCTAGGCGAAAGGGTTTTAGGCAATAAGTGCCTGCGATACTTATGTCCTTACATAGTGAGGCCATAATACCGAATTTTTATGAAGCCAAAGCTAGGCCGAAGGGCAATAATATTATTACATACAAGCATCATATTTATGTATTAAATGTATCCTTCAATGTGTACCCAACAATACCAAATAAAATGTTTGGACTGACAGCATATACAAAACTTTCACAATTGTATAATAATCACCTTTCTGAAGTAGTATGCAACTTCAGGCGGGTGAGAAATAAGGAGACTAAAAAAAAAGGTCATCAACCGTATAGCCTATGGTACCAAAAAGGCGGCACTTTCCTTATCCGCCTGGGGCGGCAAATTCTTAAATCCAGCCCTGTCTACTTGAATATATGATAGTTCCTATTATGGATCGTATTGTCGTTAGAAATATTCTCAAGGATGTTAAACTTGGGTACATTATTGTAAGATTGATAAGATTCTGATACAATTTGAGAAACATGTGACCCTCGAGAGCTCTACACAGTAATGATGTTATAGCATAAAAATATATTTTCTACGTGAGAAGGACAAGAAACTAAATTATTTTTATCCAGTAATGATTCTTCTAGGTTTTAAATCAATTTTGTCGGATGCAAGGAAAAATAATAAATGTAGCCACAGCGGGCAGATTTTTTAATTTAATTTTGTTTGAAACTGTATGTAAACAAATACAGTGATAATATTAGCCATTTCAAGAATATGATTTTTATATGAAAGAAAATTGATTAAATTAACTCGTTGTTGATTAGGATTGATGCACCTGTACTTAATTACCATAAATATTTAATTAAATTTACAAGCTAGTTGTTATGAGTAGATGTCATTACACAAAATTTTGGACGTTAAAAAGCTTCATCGGTTAATTAGAACCAATGACATATGGAGCTGAAAAAAAAAATTAATAAAAAATATCAAAGTCCTGTATTTTCTCCATTCTTGCGAATTTTAAAAACCACTTGAGGTGTTTTTTTTCATTAATTCAGGACTATATACGCAGAGTCACAGCCAAATCAGATTCCACCAGGAAAAGTCTTGTTACTACATGACATGGACTCCACCACCTCCATTTTTAACCTCCTTACCTATGATGCAAAGAAAAATTGAGTCTTAAGACCTCAAAAATTAAACTGTTTTATAATCGCGAGGTCAAAACTATGTAATTATAAATTAAAATTATAGATATTTTAAACATGATAAACATGATTAATAAGTATAATATATTGTAGTACCAAGTGACATCCAAAGTGATTGGATAGATTTTTACAGAAAAAATGTGATTTCTGTCAAAAGTCACTGATATTTTTATCTTTAAAAATTAAAGAATTTTAATTATTATGGACCTTTGAAGTTAATTTATTCTAAAAGCATTGAAAATGATATGCAACCTAATTGGAAACCTTAAAAAATTACACAATTTCAAACTTCGTTTAAAAATTGAATTATTTTTAAATTAGGATCTTGAAACTGCGTCGTTAAAATCATTAATTTTCAAATTACACATGATGATTTTTAAAATTCAATCATTTTATTCTGAAGTTTTTTGAAGTGAAAAATTAATAACTTAAAAAGCAGGGGGTTCAACTTCATGTTGAAGACAATTTTATAAGATGTCAAACTGACTAATGATACAAAAAGTCGCGAGACAAGAACCACGCGAAAAGTGAACGGAACATAGGTAGGAGCTGCATTGTGAATAGAACGAATGAATATATGATATATTGGGGTTTAATATCGTTTTTTGAAATTTTGTGCACAAATCATCTTAAATGTTGAAATAAGTTATTTTTGCCATTTTTCAACAGATTAGAATATTTTTAGGTGATACTTTGATTTCTACGACTACTCATAAGAGTTTTAACAAATTAATAGTGTTTAAACAATTAAAAATTAGGTAAAAAATTACTGGGTATTTTAAGATTACCTATTAATGATAATTTATAAAAAAAGCGTTAAAAACTTCAATATTACGTAAAATTAAAATTTGTCTATGGTCTGCGGAAGTGGAAAAGACGTTAGATTGTATTTCCCAATCCTTCCGGGGAGCGAAATTTTAGTCACCTAATAGCTCAAACTGCCTGAAATTATAAAATCAGTTCGCTAAGCAGACGGCAATTCGTAAATTCATTACATTTATGAATACTTTTTTTAATGTTGACCTTAGCAGTTCATAAAGAACTTTTTGCCCTTTTTCAACAAATTTCTCTTGAGGTTCAACAAGACTCGGTTATTTTAGTTCATCATAGAAAAATAACAATCCTCGAGTATACCTTACTGTCCGGTAAAACTTGTTAATTGTTTAAAAAAAATTATGAATAAAATTTAAGATTTCTGCTATTTTTCAAAGCATAATCTTAATTTTTACAGTGATATCCAAAATAAAGAAAAATGCAACGAATTCTCATAAGGATAGGTTACCAGCAGATATCACTATTGTTTAATTTAGAAATATTTTATTTAAAAAAGTACAGTCTGGTTGTTTTTAGACAGTTCAACCTAATTTTATTTGCTCAGGTCGAGGGAAGCTTTGTAAAATAAATATTTTATTTTGAGCTAAAAATAATTGCGAAATGATTTTAGCCTATTTGTTTCGAAATATTGGTACACGTAGCATTCTAAACTTACTGCGTAAATACATACGTTGATGGAGGTTGTGTCAACTATTTACAAGTTTCACAAAAACGCAACTCATTGTTTTTCAGGTTTCCCATTTCTATAGACAACTTCATTTATTAAAATATATCTAGAAATGAATAAATATATTTTCACTAAGCGTAGTTTTCCACTACGGAAATAGAAAATCTTTCGAATATTTGAATTTGTAATTTTTTACTAATATTTAGTGAATCACTTTTTTCTGATTAAATAAGATTTTAGGTTCAAAATTTGAAATTTTTATTTTTCAATAGTTATTTGGAAGATTAAAAGAAAAACAATGACTAATGCCAAAAAATGGTTGAAGAAAATTTAGTATGTCTTTTTAAAAGCAATAATAATTCCTTCTCTTTACTTATTTTCGTATTACGTGTTTTTTGTTATAAACTACAAGATATATAAGTGTCAGCAAAATCCACCGGAAAGCTTTTTCCTTACATTTTGAACGGTGTGCTTTGAATTTTCGATTTTTTGACAGCATTTGTCTATTGATCTTTCTTTTTGAGTCCTGAAAAATTGTGATAAAGCTCTATGATCCAATTCATACCAATACCTTCTTGATGCAATGCTAATTTTTTTCCGTACGTAATAAAATCTGAAAAACTGAATAATTTGAGAAGTCACGTATAGACGTATACATACATATTCCTATTTTGCAGATATTTTTGCATTATATTACCTTAGTTTATAGTCAGTCCAAACATACTCTGTTTTTTGCTACGTTTGTATAACTGGAAAATTGAATTGCCATGCTGCATCATAAATGTGTGATATAAAACTTTGAAAATATGATCATGGCATATACCTACCACCTATCGCGAAAGTCTGGGACTAGGATTCACGTTGGGTGAGTTCCCCCACCACATCGAAAATCTTTCGGCCCTTGTGCTTTATCTTCATTTCTGATTGGTTAAGAGAATCGAATCTATTAAAACAATTTGGTGTCTACTTTTTTGATAAAATTTCTGGAAAGGCATGTAAGTGTTTCCATATTAAACAATTTGTATTGAAAAGTCCGTAGTGGTATCAAAGCGAGTAGAGGAAGTCGCGACAGGTGGTAGTACGATAGCAATTATTCTATCATTTCTACTACTGGGTAAGTGATATTTATAAAATACGCAAATAAATTAAATTGAGTTTAGTCCAGACATAATAAAAAATTCTGAACTTTAAAATATCCGATTGGATAAAGACATCAATAGTGAGCTACTTAAGCCACTACCACCTATAGCGAAAGTATGGGACTGTGATTCATGTTGGGTGAGTTCCCCCTCCACATAAAAAATATTTCGCCCCCTGTGCTTGATCTGCATATCTGATTGGTTGAGAGAATTGAATCATTCTTGACATTTTCATTCTTGACATTTTATACAGATTCACATTTAGCCTTTCAAAATTTACTGTAAAAATTGCATAATTGATTAAATGCATCTGGAAAAGAGCCTTACTTAGAAATTGGAAAAAGTAACTCCTTTCCCTTTATTAAATACCAGTCCAATTAAGAATATTTTGTTTTTATAAACCACCGTCCAATAGGAATACATTTTTCTCAAATTTAAGTCAAATCCATGAAAGTATAAGGGTCAAGTTTAATATTTTTAATTTTCTTGTTCCATATACTCAGGCGAGAATTTTAGGAAGAGGCCCACTGATTAAGGGCTTCTACCTATTGATGTCATTACCTATTAAAAAGAAAAAGCTGAAATCGAAAATTAATCCTAATATATTTTATTTTTCAAGTAATTGCAACTTCATTGACGAATTGCTTTGTAATTGCTGAGAAAGGCAACCAACCTGATGCTACTAATTTCATAAGACCCTGTGACGGCTGCCCTTTATGCCCGAATTGTAAAAGTAAGTCACACATTAAAATATTTTCATTTATTTAGAATAATTTAAGAAGGCTTATAATAACAAATTTTGAACTTGGTAACGAAATTTTTCTTTTTTCTGTATCAACTTTCGGGAGCTCAAGAATTGCTTTTTTGCTCATTAGAAGAGGTGTTTTTTTTTTAATTTTAGTGTGTAGTTTTCCAGTGTTTTGTATTGCTTCATTTTTTAACTACTCTGACGACTTGCTACAAATTTTAAAGACAAATAATTTTTTTTATCGTGTATGGAAATGCAAATGTTTTCGTTTGAGGGTGGTTTTACAGCTTTACTATCCTTTGTTAGAAAAATCTGAGAAAAGAAATGTTTTTTCATCAAATGGAAGCTTTATAGATAGTGTCGCCTTAAAATGTAGAATTTTTTTCCATTTGAGCCACCCTAAACGAGATGGAGATAAGAATAACTGTATTTAAGGAATAGTAAATTATTTTCTGAGAGTTAAATAATATTTTGTTTTAGTGTTTCCTATATTTTTCTAAGATAGTAATAAATGCTAATAAGTATTTTACAGGAAAACCCCCGGCTTAAGAAGAATGCAGGAACCCTCCAACACTGATATCGATACGTATTATGTTGACGGAGGTGACGCAGCCTGTTTACAAGTTTCTTTATTGTTTCAATAAAATGGCAAATGTTACAGTATAGTATTTCTTTTATTAAACATTCCTATTTTTCACGTTTCCTATTCCTATAAACTTCGTTTAAATAATATATACAGCTGTAAATATAAATTGATATATTTTCACTTAGAAATCAGTAGAAACTTTATGCGAGCCGATTTTTGAAAAATCTTTTTTTTTTAATATTTATCCAGCGTACACCTATTGTAAATGACATAGCCCAAAATAAATTCATATATTTCTACTAAGCAATAAGTAGTTTTCCACTTTCGAATTAGGAAATACGCCAGCACACTTCTCTCTAATTGAAATAGTAGAATTTCACTAGTAATTAGCAATATTTCACTTTTAGAATTAGAGAAGACCAATTAAAAAATGCTTACAGGCAAGTTTGTCGGAGCAGGACATCTAGTCACTAGGCGTAGTCCTCAGCACTTTTAGTTGCCAAAACGTTACTTTAAATGAAATTAAAGTTCAATTACTTGATTAAAAATATTTAAAATATAATTTTCACCTAAAAACTCTTAATTTTATCCCCTCTAACCCCTTGTATTTTGCCCAGAAAATGCCTCAAAATAATAACAAATAGCAGTTTTATGTATAATTCATGCCTAACACAAGATTTTTTTGATTTTTATAACATTTATTGTATCTTTTGATTCGTGACAAGTTTCAAAGTATTTTGAAATAATCAATAATTGTTTAAACAATTAATAATTGTTTAAATAATTTTCTTCAGTAAAGTGTGAAAAGTTACTATTTTTCGGGATGAATGACATACTTGATGAAAGTAATAAATTATAATTTTTATTTACCATATTTTTAAATTGTTTAAACAATTTGCATTTCTATCATTTTTTTTTATTAAATCGTCAAATTTCAGTATTTTCTTAAATTAATGATACAATTAATGAATTTCAAGAGTAATATTTTTGGTAAGTATACATGGCAATTATTTAAATAACTTTCATTCGTTTAAACAATTTTTTTCCTATAAATTGTGGAAATTTATTATTTTCTGGAATCAATAAGGCAGCTAAGGAATGCTCAGAATAATATTTGTTGTGAAAAACAGTTTACAATTAGTTAAATAATTAAAGTGACTTGCTCCTTTTAATAAGAAAGATGGAGAGAATTTTAGTTTTTTTCGATTCTCTCAGGCTGGGTCGCTTATTAATCAGTATTTCCTTATCTCAACGAAATTCATATAAAAAATAACTATTTATAATTTTACTCTAAAAAATTGTTAAAATAAATTATAATTGTTCAAAAAAATAGGGTGTCAGTTCTAAGATAAGAAAATTCGGGAAAATAAGCGACATAGTATAAGAGATTAAAAATCTAAAATTTTGTCTACCTTTTCTATGAAAGGGAGTAATGAGCGGGTAAGCTTAAATAATAATTGACGAATTAAAAATCTTCTTAATCACACAGCACGTATTAATCACATACAATAAAATTTGGAATTATTGGTGCAAGTATGAAAATATTATGTCCTATTCACACGGCGCACTATAGCCGGTTTTGATCAATTTTGTCTCAAAATCGTAGAACTTTTTATAGGAATGACCTAGAGGGATAATTTATTTTCTGAATTAAAGATGAATCCTTAGAGAATATAGAAAAAATATGGAAAAAGTGTAAAAAAATGTTTTGACTTTGAAACCTTAGCTTCAAGTTAACAATTTTTGTGAAAAATTTTGTTTATTGTATACCATGGGCTTATAGATATTATATATTATGTTCTACATATGCTTTATAATAGATTTTTGCATGATGATTCTAAATCTGTCCTGTAAATTATTGTAGAGCTTCATGATACTGAGAAAGACGCAATAGCATTTGTTATTTTAATCCTGAAAGGAATGCATTATTTTAGTCAAAGGAAATTTCATCATTTGGTGTACTTAAGGGCATCTGCAGTCCTTGTTTTTGAATAAAAAATAAAAATATCAAAACTCAAAATAGCGAATCCAAGATGGCGGATCACAATTGTAAAAAGTAAACCAATTTGACTACAAAATGACACACGGGGGTTTTTCGGGTCACTGATTTCAAATCCGAACTCAAAATGTCAAAACTCCAAATGGCGAATCCAACATAATGGTTCAAAATTTGAATCTTGACATTTTGACTCCGGATTTGAAATTAGCAAGCCGAAAAATCTGTGTTCAGCAATTTTTAGTCAACACGGTTTTATATTTACAATTTCTATCCGCCATATTGGAATTTCCATTTTATATTTTGACATTCTGAATTCGTATTTAAAGGTCAAAAAATTTGTTTTACACTTTCTCTATATTTTTACTATATTCACTAAGGATTTATTTTCAATTTTTTAAAAAATCATCCCTATAGGTCAATTCTATCAAAACTATCATTGACCCTTTCTCGCTTTGAATCCTTTTATTTATTAGATAATTCAGAACATATATATTGTCCATCACCCCCATTTTTTTCTAAACCCTGTCT
>JAUELO010175106.1:2844-16561 GCA_032357855.1 Amphibolips quercusostensackenii | reverse complement strand
CTTATTAATTATTGTAACCATATTCAGCAGAAACCCTTGGTACAGGGACCCTCTATCCGCAACCCGAGGACGCGTTCAGTGGCCTTGTCATTGGCCCTACGGTTTGATTCCAAAGGAATCGGCTAATGCTCGCTTTGTAAGCTTTAACGCTGTTACATGCTTTTGGTTTCAGTAATTTAGTTTTAAATGAAGAGGATAACCAATTTGCTTAAGGTTCTATTAAACTTGAGGAATACATTCTCGTCCAGACACTCGCGCTTCGCGCTCGATATTTATTTTAAAAATAATTTAAACCGCGCTCCCCTCGCTCGTTTTTGTGCACTGTATAATAGAAACAGAAAAGTTGAAAAAAAGTGCTTTTTACGGTAAACGATTTGGTCGTCGCACTTCGCGCTCGGAAATACATTGATCGTGCGCTTTGCTTTTCGAAACAAATAAAGGAGATGAATTTTCAATCAAATGCTAAATAATTAAATTTTTATTAGAAAATTAGTTTAACCAAAAACAGATTGAACCAAAATAGTTAAAATTAAAAAAAAAAGATTTTTAAATAAAATTATGAATCATCAAACAAAAAGATTGATTTCCAACAAAGTAGTTTTACTTCCTACCAAGTAGATGAAGTTCCAGAAGTTCCAAGCAAAATAAATTAATTCTTAAATAAAATATACTAGTTGATATTTCAACCAAAATATTTTAATTTTAATGCAAAAGCAGCTGAATTCCATAAAAAAATACGAATTTTCAACAAAATAGTTTAATCCTAAATAAAAAAGAACCACGCGTTCTATCAAAAAGTAATCGCTAACAAATTTGTGGATCTTTTTGAAACGCACACTTTTTTTATTCATTTTTTTTTTGTACCTTGCGTCGTTTTTCAAAAAATTAATTTTTTTTCATTGTTAATTTCATTTTTCACGATCAGAACAAAAATTACGCGTGCCATAGAAAAATAATGAACAACAAATTTGTAGTTCTTTTTGGCTAAACAAATTCTTTATTTTTTTTTGTATTCTTTGATTTTTTATCATTTTTTGTGCAATAAAAATTTAAATTTTTTATTTTCCAAAAAAGATTTAAACAGTTTTTGTTTTGTTTAATTTCACAAATGCTGTAACTTTGGTACTTTGACTTTTATTGAAAAAAATTATTGGGATAAATTGTTCGTTTTTTTTTTGTTGCGTACTGCGAGCATCAGTAAACAGGATTTCGAAATCTTCAAAAAAATAGTCTCAACCATTTTAGAAATGCTCTAAATTTTTTAATTTTCAGCCAAAATGACTGGCTAAATCTGTTTTCGAGCCTTGCGTCGTTTCTTCAAAAACGTAATTTTTTTTATTGTCAATGTTATTTTCAGAAATAAAATAAAAAATACGCATCCTATTAAAACATGATTTATAAAAAATTTGCAGATCTTTTTTTGATAAAAAATTTTTTTTGTAGCTTGTGTTGTTCGTTTGAAAATATAATTTTTTTATTTCAAAATCTGATTCTTACGAATAAAAAAAACTAGGCGTCGTATCAGAAATTTAATCATAACAAATTTGTAGATCTTTTTTGGGTGCAGAATTTAGGTTGATTCAATTTTTGTTTTATCTTGTATAGTTTCACCGTGAAATAGAATTTTTAATTATTTTTTGTGCAATCAAAATTAAAGTTTTCAATTCTTTAGAAAAATTCGAAAAGTTGTTATGATTGTTTTATGGGCTATTCAAAATTCAACGTTTTTCTTTCTTGGATTTTTTTTTTGTATCGTGTATTTTTTGGCTCAAAATGTTCATTTTCTTTTTTTGGGGAGATCTTAAAAATGCTTTAACTTGTATAATTCTTCTTTTATCTGAAAAATTCATGTGCATAAATTGCTGGCCTTTTGGAGTACTACTTATGACCGTGCATAGAATTTTTAAATCTTGAAAAAAATTGTCTCGAAATTTATTTAAATGTGCTCACTTTTTGGATTTTTATCCACAATGGCTGGTTAACGAACTTGACCATCAATTTGAGACACTGAAAGAGTATACTGAAGCCTAATCGAATAGATCAATTCTTTCTGAAGTTATTGTGTTCACAGTCATACAGACATACGCAAAGACAGAAACATTCGTAAAAACCTGTTTTTTGGGTTTAGGGGGTCTCAAAACGTGGACATTTGACAAAAATGGGGAGGGGGTCAAATTTTACACAAATCTAGTACTTTCTCTGATGAGAATGTAACAAAAAGAAGTTTTTAACAAAATTCATAAATTTTTAACTAGAGAAGATTGATTTTTGATACAAATTTTTAACCTCAAAACAAATATGAAATAGTTACATTGTAAGTTCAGAGGATAAATTCACTTAACAAAAAAAATTTGTAACCAATTAGTTTAACTTTTAACCAACTAGTTTATTTTCTAACTAAAAAGGTGCCTTTTTAACAAAATATTTGCATTTTTAACAAAATGAGGGAATTTTTAACCAATACTAGAATTTTCAACCAATCGGGATGAATTGCGAACCAAAAATATAATAGTAGACGTTTCAAAAAGGCAAAATGAATTTAAAATTTTATTTTTTATTATGACTTTAATATTGGTGCTTTATTATGCATAGTCTT
Source organism: Amphibolips quercusostensackenii (assembly GCA_032357855.1). Taxonomy (NCBI): domain Eukaryota; kingdom Metazoa; phylum Arthropoda; class Insecta; order Hymenoptera; family Cynipidae; genus Amphibolips; species Amphibolips quercusostensackenii. The sequence goes on along the minus strand of JAUELO010175106.1, from coordinate 13,965 downwards.
TTGCGTTGTTAATCTATCAATTTTAATTTTAGATTTTCTTATCGCATTTTCTACGTTTAAAATAAAAACTATCGCTTTTATTGAAAAACAGTTAGAAGCGATTTTTTAAAACTTTTACAAACATATAATTTTAGTCTGTTGTAAATTTATTGTATCTTGCGTTGTTCTACGGCAAAGTTAAATTATTAAGTTTCTCAGTTTGATTTTTCATGGCTAAAACCATAAATATTAGCAGTAGGAGGCTGGCTAAAGAACTTGACGTTTCTTTTTAGACCACAAACTATCGTGCAAAAGGAAATTTGAATTGATATATTTCTTAAGAAGTTATCGCGTCGTTAGATAATAGACAGACTAGCAGAAATTTTTGTGAAAATTATTTTTTCTAACTCAGTGAGTTTTGAAATTTCAAGAATTGACGAAAACTCAATCATTCCAAATCAACATGAATCTAAAACATTCCATCATAAATTATAAGAATTTAAAAGAGATATTAGAATCACTAAGGGCTAATAATAAGGGACTGTGTCGTATACATAATAACATTTAAGAGATAAATCTCAGTATTGATGTAGAAATATACTTAGTGCTTACATTTTTTCTTTAGTTTCACACTTGGTTAAGCAAACAATTAAGTTTGAATTTTGTTTCTTATTTGTGGAATTTAAAAAAATTCAATTGCATATTTTTGAATACTGTTTTTTCTTGTGAAATTAAAATATTATCACCAAATTGAATGTGACTAATTACAGTAATCTTTCATAAGGTATCGATAGCTAACTTAACTCCGGTTTCTCAAACTCAAGGGAAAGAAATATTAATGTCTTGACACTCTATATCTTTCTGTAATTGTTTGCGTGACTTTCTTGGGTTCGATAACTGCAAAGGGTGATTTCTTTTAGTTAATTATTAAAAAATATTTTACTGATTTAAAAATTCTTTTGATTATCTGGCATGATTGTAAGCTAGGAAATAAGCGCTGTAAACCATCTTTAAATATTTTTTGAAATTTGAAATTGTCATATTAAGTTCATTTGCAAGCACTCTCATAAGGCGAAAACGTGATCGCGATCACTTCCCAGAAATATGAAAGCAACGGGTTAATTTCAAAATTAGATTCAAGCTTTTTTGGAAAAGCTTCTCATTCACATTCGTCTCACGAGCTCTATATGAAACGAATTTCATCAGAAAAACGAAAGCTAAATGTGAATTTAGAAAGTTCACAGTTAGGGAGAGAATGCCAGCAGGCTTAGGGATTATAGCGATATCCTTCTAGAAAACTAGGAATTTTCTAGGAAACTGCGTAGTGACTTCGACTTGCGTACATGAAAAAATTTTTTCCAACTAAATCGAGGAAAGAAAAAGAAAGTAAATTAAAACAATAAAAATTTCGTTTCAAGCTAAGCTCGCCACAACTTTGCTTAAGCTGGCACAAAATTTAACACACTCTACTTTTACTTTGATTCAATAATTAGAATTCGTACCCCTACACAGTATGCACTGAAACGCGAGTGAAGAACCGATTTGGACTTGTCTCTCGTTTAACTGCCTCCCCGTGCTCGTTGAACGTGCTATGCTACGCCGTGGTTGGCTGGGAGTCCCCACTCTATACTGTCGGAATGGGTCTTCGTTTCCTCTACTCTGTGCGGACGTTTGTCTTGCCGGATGCTTCACCCTTCACCTCCGCCTTGCGTAAGATTGTGGGATAGTAGGAATCTACTATATGGTTGTAGTAATAATAAAGTGTAGTAGGAATCGGCTACATTGTTTCTTCTTCTATTAATGGAGTCTACTCTTCATACTGTAAAAATTGTCAATTTGGTGGCGTTACCTCAGGTGTTATATTATAAGGTAGAATTTATGTATTTCAAGTATCGGTAATCAGAAGGCCCTCTGTGAGCACAAATTATATCTGCAATTTTGTAGAAAGGCAAGACCGTATAGCAAAATTCTAACTATGTATATAGAGTAAAAAATATTTTAATGTTTTAAAGAAAATTGTAGTTTAAGGCCATGTCAGCGTAACCGAGAAATTTCTTTTTGCATTTTTTTGAAACCCATCTCACGTTCACAAGAAACGCGATATCGAGTTCGAAATTTGTGAAATTAAATAAGAAGCACTAAGAAACGTTTCTTTGGTCTGAAATCTTCACAATCATAAATAAAATTTTGTTTGTAAACAATTTTTTGTTCGCTTTTTTTTATACAAATTTAAGACCAAACACGCGTTTCTTAGTGAATCTTATTTAAATTTCCAAATTTTAAACTTGATATCATGTTTTTTGTCAACGTAAGATGGGTTTGAAAAAAGGCGAAAGCATTTTTTGAGGTTACGCTGACATGGCCTTAATGCTTCTTATTTTGTGAACTAATTGATTAATTATTTGCTGATTAATTTTTTTAAAATATTAGATTACATAAAGATTGCATTTAAATTTGTTTTAATCAGGTATATAAATTGATTATTTATTTTAAGGTTATGTTATTTCCTATTGGCTATAATTTGTATAATAAAAGCTTATTTATGCATAAAATACCTCTATTCCAATTATATAATTTTTTTTAAGATTTTTAATGTTATCAAACAATTATTTCAGTATTTAAGCGAAAATTATTTTTTAATGCTTTTTATGCTGAACATAAACCAATTATCTACCTTAATATTCTATACTTAAATATTGACTATTATTTGTGTAATAAGAGTTGATTTTTTTATTTAAAATGCCTCTATTACACTTATATAATTTTTCAAATTGCTTGTGCTGTTGTTAAATGAGTATCTGAATTTCATTTTCAAAACTATACGTACACATGTTTAAATTTTTTCGAAAATCAGTATAAAAGGTTATTAATAAATTAAATTTTCCAAAATGAATCTTCAAGTTTGAAAAAATATTAACTAAAAATTATTTGAATGTTTAAATGAAAACATTTGTTTAATGCTTTTTATGTTTTTAACTGATTAATTTATTATTGACTGAATTGTTTTTTTTACAGCATTAAATCATATGAAGATTGCATTCTAATTTTTCTTTACCAGGTAACATAAATCGATTATTTATTTTGAGGTTATGTAATTAAATATTGACTATAATTTGTATCATCAAAGTTTATTCAGATTTGAAATACCCCTATTCCAGTTAAATAATTTTTCAATTGTTTCGGATTTTGTAAAATAAGTGAATTATCTTTTTTAAGTTATATGTACATATGTTTTCATTTTCTCTGGAATAAGTTTAAAAGGTTATAATCAATTCGAATTTTTAAAAACCTAGAAGGTAAAAATTATTTGAATGCTTTAATAAAGATAATTATTAAATGGTTTTCATGTTCTAAACTGATTATTTAATTATAAGATGAATTTTTTTAAATAATAAATTACATAAAGATTGAGTTTTAATTCTTTTGTATTTAGTAACGTAAATTTATTATTAACTTTTGCGTCATGTAACTAAATATTCCATTACAATTATTTAGTTTTTTTAATGTATGCGATGTTGTGAAATGACTATCTGAATTTAATTTCTTACATTATATAGACATATGTTTAAATTTTTTCTGGAATTAATACAAGAGGTCATTATTAATTGAAATTTTCAGAAATGCTATTTAAGAATTTTTTAAAATATATAAATTGAAAATTATCTAAATTTTTCAATAGAATTGATGTTAAACATCATTTTATTATTAATATTCATCATCATATAATTATTAATTTATTCTATTGAAATTTAAATTTCCTGGATAAATTTGAAAACCCTATTAATAAATTAAATATTTATAAATAAAAGTTAAAATTTGAAAAACATATTAAGTAAAAATTATTTGAATGTTTCAATGAAAATAATAGTTTAGTTCTTTTTATGTCGTGAACTGATTAATTAATTATTAACTGATTCTATTAAAACATCCATTTTTCTGCAATCAGTTAAAAAGTGTATGAATAAATCCAATTTTTATGAATAAAAGTTCAAATTGAAAAAAAATATTAGGTAAAAATTACATCAATTTTTTAAAGAACATTATAGTTTAATGCTTCTTATTTTGCGAAATTATTCATTTATTATTAGCTGATTAATTTTATTACGATACTAAATTAAATGAAGATTATAATGTAGTTTTTTTGTAAGATTAGGTAACATGAATTTAATAATTACTTTAATGTTAAATAATCTATATTGGATATAATTTGCACAATAAAAATTTATTTATATTTAAAATAGCCCTAGTCCACTTATGTAATTTTTCAAATGTATCTGATGTTGTGAAATACAGTTTAGAAACTTGTCTTAGCAACAGTAAAAAGTTTATCGTAATCTTAGGCAATCCTTAGAAATTAAGACAAATATTGTCTTTCCGATATTAAATAAAATAATAATATATCTTTATAAGATTTACATAAGGGGCTTCTTAGTTTGGTCTAATTTCGGTTCAAAACCTTTATAAAGTTTTTCTTCGAAATTTTCAAATATTTTTTCAAGAAACTGAAAAAAATATTCATCTTTAAAATTTTTAACATTTTCCTGACTAATTTTTTATTTTTCCTGACCATTAATATATTTAAACACCAGGATCCTAACCTCTAGTTATCATAAATGTACATTATAAAAGCAATACAGTGACACTAAAAATCTGAGGTACAGCATTCATCAAATCCTATTCAATTTTCTATTCAATTTTGTAAAATAATTTTAATTCTGATTTAGGAGTGAGAAATTAAAGAAAAATCTCGGTTCATATTGTGAATAATTTTATTTTCAAACTTCCCAGTACTAAATTAGAAATATTTTTCAACTTTTAAAATGTTTAAAAATCTTAAAAATCCAAAATTTACGAGATCACGCTCCAACTTACAAGACTATATAAATTCTGATATCAATCTTATCTAATTCAGTAATTAGGTTTTTTCCTTGAAACTCACTTTAATGAAATGTAAATATCTGAGCAGATTAATGTTGACGTCTACTATGTATGCGGTAACGAATATAAAGTATACTATATAATCTGATAAAGAACTAGAATATTCATTTGTTGAATTGTTCATCAACGTCTTCGTTAATACACCAATAAGCTTTTCATTCAATCAGAGAAAATGAGGATAGTTTCTACTTTCATCTTCTCACTATCGGTTATCCTTAATTCCATTGGTGAATATAATAAAATAATATATCTTTCATTGTATGTGCATTTTTTAAGCTATACCTAATTTGAAATTCGGGCTACTCAATCTACATTCTATTCTAATTAATACTTTTTTTCAAACTTTGACTTAGTTTATCCAAAACGTATACAAATTTAATTTTAATGTATTCCGAAGGAGCCCATAACATGTGTAAATGATATGGAATTTATTAAATTCATCACTGAAGTGATGAATCTTCTCAAACTAAAAAACTAATTTGTGATTAAGTAGTTTAACTTTCAACCAATTACTTGCATTTGCTAATGAGCCAATAACGCTAATTCTTTAAAACACATTTCTCTTGTTTGAAGTATTTTTTTACTTCTATTACACAAAATAAAATTTTTGAGTTTATATTTAAAAAAACTGATTCTCAGAAAAATACTTCTCTTGTTTTAAGACTTTTTATGCAGTTCTCCTATACTAGTAAACTTTTTTTGAGTTTGTTTAGTTGAAGATTTTTTCTAATCTAAATTCTCTGTCCTTTTTCGCAGATTTGAGTTTACAGTCCGAGCGTCCTCCCGATGGCAACTCTACTTCCGGTGCTTCTCGTGACAGGCCGTCTTGTTCTCTTGATTTGAATCTTTCTCTTTCCATACCTCATTCGCGTTCTCCGGTCAGATCTCCTCCTGCCGAATCTTCTCATTCTCCTGGAAGGTCTTCTCCTGCCAGACCGCAAGCTCCGCAATCTCTGGTCGGGTCTTCTCCTCCTGCCGAATCTTCTCTTCGTGACAGATCCAGATCTCCTCCTGCCGTTCGATCATTTGTCCGCCTTAGCAGACTTGATATCAGAGAACTAAGTTTTATTAGGCTCATTCCCCACAAGAATCCGAACCGGCAGTTCGAAATTCGACGATATACTTTTCCTCGCAACGCTCCAATTCAAGTAAGAGGAAGATATAATGTCCCTTCGCCCATGCCAACCGAAGAACAATCTGTATTATCAACACCCGACGGTGAAGTCTTTGCAATAGTGGAGGGAAAAAATACATTTCTTCGTGGAATATATGCACAGAGGTATGGCTTTCGACAACGGGTTAAAATAAATATGCACACCGGCGTTGCTCAAAAGATGACCACAGATGAAATGGAGGAGTTTCCTTTAACCAAGGATAACCCAATCTTAAAGCATTTTCAAGTTTTAGTAATAGGCGACATTCTTACACGATATTAATTTTTTTGCGAAATAAAAAAATATTAGGTTGTCCACAAAACTTAAAGACCAGCGTTTTAATCTTTTCACATTTTAACATCTACTCTTATATAATCGCAATAAAACAATACAAGATTAAAATTTTTTTATTTATTTTTCTCCAAAAAAGATGACCTTTAAACAAAATGCTTGCATTATCAACAAAATAATTAAATTACAACAAAAGAGTTAAATTCCTAACCACAGAGTTTGATTTTCAACAAAATAGTTCGAATCTTAACCAAATGGTTTAAACTTCGACCGAACCAGATGAATTATCGATCAAACAGTTCAATTTTTCACTGAAAAAGATTAAATTTCTATGAAAAAAAAAACAAAAAATTTTATAAAAAAAAGACGAAATTTTAACAAAATATTCAAATTTTCATCCAAAGAAATGAACTTTTGACTCTAATGATGAATTTTTAATCTAAAATACGAATTCTTTGACTTATAACCATTTTTTAGTCAAGAAGAAAAAGAACATTATCTAAATTGTAGAACTTCTGAGTCGATACATAGGGCACGCGTCTATTAGATCTTGAGCTTTGCGCTAAATAATGTACTTATCTTGCGCTTCACGCTCGGTCTTTGTACTTTCTCCACATTTGTGCACAGGCCTTTTAAAATTTAAGGTCAAAACAACGATAGCTGGCAAACTTTTAAATCTGATTTCAAAACGATTTTCTTATCAAACAATTTATTGTACCTTGTGTTTTTTCCCAAAAAATAATTTGTTAATTTGTAATGTCATTCTTCACGATTGAAACAAAAACTACGCGTCTTATTAAAAAATAATTTGTCACAAACATGTAGCTGTTTTAGGGTGAAAAACTTTTGTCTATTTATTTTTCTCGCACCTTGTGTCGTTTGTCAAAAAAAAATTTCATTTTAATTTCCAATGTTGTTTTTTATGAATAAAGCAAAAACGAAGCGCTTAATCAAAAAGTAATTTGCATTGAATTTGTAGATCTTTTTTTAATGCACAATTTTTGTTTTTTCATATTGTTTTGTAACTTGCATAGTTTTACCGCAAAATGGATTTTTTTAAATTTTTCAGTATTTTTTGTGCGATCGAAATGGGTGCCAGACAACTGTGCATGAAGCATCTTATCTTTTATCAGAACTGTAAATCTTTTCCAGATAAATGTTTTCGAATAGACAAATTCATTTCAAGTCATAAAATTCTTGGTGTTTGCACGAGTTTGCTAAATGCAGTGTTAAGGCTCGTAAGTCGTAACTTCCTTCGAAATAATGGTTCAGATTAACGAGGGTTGGAGATCATTACTGTTGTTATGACTGTAAACATGCTATTGGTAGTAGTCCCAATTTTATATGGGTGTGTATATTCCCAGTTTTATAGACACTTCATAATGGTTATCTCCACGATTTCAATAAACATGGTATTGACCAATAAAGTACTCCCATTAGCTCTTTTATATTCGGACAGGAAATTTACTGTCTCATTTGAAGGATACATACAGTATCATTAGCTTATGTCATATACAAGGGTTATTAATTATATGTAACATTTTAGATTGGTTTTATATTTTCATATATTGCTTTTTTGAAAAAAATTAAAGATTGCCATCTTATAACGTTCGTAGGGTAAGGAGTAAAATTTCTATGATAGAAAGGTATTTTAAGGTATTTAAAATATGTAAGGGTATTTTAAATGATTTCAAGGCATTTTAATGTGATTTAAATTTTTTTAAAGAATTTCCAAAGATTTAAATGATTTTAAGTGTTTAAAAATTTGTCATGGGATTTTAGCGTATTTCATAGAATTTCTAAAGATATTAGACGATTTTAAAGGAGTTATAAGGTTTTAGAATATTTCGAAGAATCCAAAGGAAGTTTATCAGATTTCCGAGGAAGTCAATGATTTTAAAATTTTTTCAACGCTCTAAAGGCTTTTAATAATTTTTTCTCAAACTTCAGAAAATTTCAGATTTCACAGAGTTTTGTAATATTTTCATAGATTTTCGAAAATTTGTTTGCAGAAACTGAGAGATTCTTGAAGATTTCAATAATTTTTTAATATTTCCATTAATTTTATTGATTTTTGAAAATTTTAATGATTTTAAGATATTTCAAAAGATTCTTAGGAATGTTCAATTGATTTTAACAATTTGAAGAGATTTCCAAAAATTTTAAAGAAGTTATTTAATGAAAAGTTCAAAGGGAATTTAAAAGGTCTTAATGCGTTTTAAATATCTTAGAATATGTTTAATAAATTCAAAAAATTTTATGTGATTCTAAAGAATTTTGCGTATCTTTCAAAATTTTAAGGAATTTTTCGAGATCTTTAAAAAGTTTAATGTGATATCAAAGAATCTGAATTATAGGTTTTTCTTTTTAATTCCCAAGTGATTTTGGAGAATTCCTTAAAATTTACTTGATTGTATACTCAATTTAATCACAGAAAAAGCAGAAGACAAAGTTTACGTCAATTTTAGGTTTGCTTTGTAGTTGACATCAGTACGAAGAACACAAAAGGTTGCAAGAAATCGGTCTGGAAAGAAGGGCACTAGATTTCAAAAAACATGGGACTTATTATATTTTAATTTCAAAAATAATTGCACTTAGCGCGGACGAATAAAAATATATTTTTTTGTGACAGAGAATAAAGCAATTGACACTAGTCGAAAAGTTCTCATATTCACTATAATCCAGCAGTGCTCCCAAACCTGGCCCTCTGATCTACTGCGTATGCGTGGCATGAGGTTCTTCATTTGTTGCCGTTCGCGCGCGTATTTGAAATGTTAAAAAATACTATTTTGTTTATTTATTATTAATAATCGAATCTAATTATATTTTAACATGTTAAAGTGGTATGTAAATGTTTTTTAATATACTTTGAACATTTGGTTAAAAAATTAAATGAGTTTTTAGAGAATAAAAAATATCATGTTATTTAATGTAATCTTTTTTAAATTTTTTATTATTATTATTAATTCATGGATTTGAAATTTTTTATATTAATTAAAATGCATATACAAATCTTATTACAAGTGAATTTAGAAATATTTATTATTTATTTATCGAGAAATTGTTATTAAAATTTTATACAAGTTAAATATTATATAGAAACTAAGTCAAGTTTATTTTTAATCTCCTAAAAAACTATATTAATTGAAAGATTATATATTTTTCTTTAATTAACAGCATGAAGGTTGAATAATTTTTGATGATGAAGCATCGACTTGTTTCGAATTGGTTTTCGCTTGCGTTTGAAGTTGCAAGAAATACAAAAATAGTTTCAAAATTTTAGGAACGACTAAAAAATCCTACAGCAAAAAATTTCCGACACTCTAAAATTTCTAAATTGGAAAATTCAAGAATAATAAAATTATAAAAATTATAAAATTGGCGACATTTGAAAATCCTTAATTGGAAAATTGTCGACAGAAAATTACCGAATTATAAAATATCCCAACTAGAAAATTCCCGAATTGAAACAATTATAAAAATAGTTTTTAATAGATATTATTGATTGAAAATACAATAATTAAATATTTTTATCAAAAATTTTTTTTTGATATTAATAGTTTTTTAACATTGTTTTTTGATTTAAAAATAACAATAAATGTATGAAAAGTGTATTAGAAAATAAATTTGAACACAGGTGCTAATAAAGTCTTTAGGATTCAACTCAGCACTGATTTATCTATAAATTTCTCTTCAATAATTTTTACAAATAAAAAATTCGTTTTTGTGCACGTTTTTTGTTATTTTTTTCATACTGTGCACATTTGCAAACAAAACTGTTTATCTAGAAAGATATTTTTCGAAATTAGTGGTATCTTGAATTGAAAAAATAATTAAAAAATAATTTGAACATCAAAAAAATTTATTTCTCTATAAAAATATTTGATTCTTTTATTTTTAATAAATAAATAATATTAACTAAAACATTTTTTCAATTGATTAAATTCGAAAATGTTATCGTTTGGCAATTTCCTGTCAGGAATTTCATTACTCGGCAATTTTTAAATTCGTGATTTTTATATTTCGACAATTTTATTATTCGTCAATTCTTGAATTCAGGAATTTTATTTTTTGGGATTTTTAAGTCGTCTGAATTTCTAAAAATCTGAGAAATACTAAATATTTTTCATATCATTTGACTTAAATTAATTCATTTAATAAATAAATATACCTAAAAATATTAGTTTAAATAATGAAATTAATTAGTTAATTAATTTAGATAATATTACAATATTTATTATTTTTTCAGATTTTTTTAAATCTTTGAATCTTTTTTTATTTTTCGCAGTTTGAAAAGAAAATGAAATCTAGTTCAAAACGCGTCGATGCGTTACCATCGAAAATAAATTCAACATTTATGCTGTTAATTAAAGAAAAAATATATTATCTTTCAGTTAATATAATTTTTGGAAATTTTTAAAATAAATTCGACTGAGTTTCTATATAATATTTAACTTGTATACAATTTGAATTACAATTTATCCATAAAAAAATTATAAATATTCTAAAATGTACTGTAATATGGTTTGTTTTTGCATTTTAATTGACACACAAAATTTTAAATGCATAAATCAGTAATAATAATAAAATAATAAAAAAAAGATTACATTAAATAACATGATATTTTTTATTTACTGAAGACTCATTTTATTTGTTAATCTAATGCTCAAAATATATTAAGAACCATTCACGTACCAGTTTAACTTGTTAAGATATAATTATTTTAAATTATTATAAAAATAAAAAAATTGTATTAATA
>JAUELO010174673.1:0-16572 GCA_032357855.1 Amphibolips quercusostensackenii | reverse complement strand
TTTATTTTGTTGGATTTCTAATATGTAAGTCAAATTTTTTTATAATGATGTACACATAAGAATCAAACAAATTATTGATTTCAAACGACTTGAAATAAAAATAATTTGACAACGAATTTATAACTGGCTTAACCATAAACGATTAATTTTTCAATGTTCATTGAAATTTCTAACTTAAAATTGCTCTAAATTATATCATTTTAAACACTCCTTAATTTACAGATTCATTTTTTAATTGAGAGCATTGAGAATAATAACGTGACTTTATATTTCTTTACAAGGAACATTTTAACTCTTCAGTTTATGAGATTTCAAAAGACTTAATTTTGTAGTTCAACGTCGTGCAATAAAAGAAAATTCAATTGAATAATTTTTAAAACTTCCATTTTTTAAGTGTACCAAAAAGACGAATTTTCAACAAAGAATATTAATTTTTTATGAAAAAAGACAGCTTTTCAACAGAATGAATGAGTCTTCAGATAAGTAGTTAATTTTCCAACTAAAAGGACAAATTTTCAATCGAAAATGTAAAAGCTAAATTTTCAGTGACAAAAATTAATTTTCAACAAAAACAAGAGAATTTTGAACAAAGTAGTCGAATCTTTAACCAGAGAGATGAATTTTTACGTGAAATGATAAATTTTTCAACCAAGAAGACGTAATTTCAGGAAATACAGATTTTTTAGTTTAGAAAGAAAAGAAGTTTATTCAAATTATTGAACATTAAAGAAGAAGGACGAAATTTCTGTAAAACAGTTAAATTTTCAGTCCAAAAATATTAATTTTTCACTGAACAGTTAATTTTTTACCAAAAAAATTCTCCATAATCATTAAATTTTTAGTAATAAATGTTAATTTCTAATAAAAAAATGTGAATTTTTAACAAATGATGCAATAGTAGATATTTTAACAAGAAATATGTTAGTTAAAATTCACAAGCAGTTCAATTCAACCAAAAAATTTTACCTATAGGAATATCTCAATGATCCGTTGGCTGCATTGCAAACACTTCATGACCTCTACGTAATTATATCTTGACGATGCCATATTCTGCAAAAAAAAAACATTAAAGGACAATAAATCAAATTATAAATTAAATGATTTTTAAAATCTTTGTAAGTGATTAGGAAAATAATCACAGTTATACAACTTCAAACATTGTACTATTCTAACTCTAACCTCAAAACTATCAGTCTCGAGAGATCTTGAGACTTCTATATTAGGTAAAATAGATACTTACCAGTTCTATTTACAGCAAATTACAAGCAATTACACTAAATCACAAACGTAATTTCAAATAACACACTTCGAAAAATGTAAACCTACAATAAAACAGAGATGATCGAGATAACCGCTTCAACCCTACCGTTAGTCTGTTACCCGTTGTGAAGTTTGGCAGGATTAAGATCTTTGAATCGGCGCGCGCATTGTTTTACTATCTTAGAGTGTCGAATTAATTATTCTTGATAGTGAATTTGACCCTCTCGATTGGTACAAATGACTGAAAACAAGATATTTACCTTAACCATCCCAGAGTTTTGATTTGATCATTCCTGACAGTCAGTTTGACTCACTCGGACGGTCTAAAGAAGTGAAAACAGCGTATTCAACTGGACAATTCTAGAGTGTCGATTTGATAATCCCTGACAGTAAGGCTGATTATCTGCAGATTGTTAAGCTGAACATAATATGAGCATCTCTTCGAGTATGCAGAAAAAATTATGGATTGTACATAATACTATCTGAAAGTTTAAACTGACGATTTAAAATTTGAGACTCAAAATTTGACTACCTATTTTTCTCCGTGTACGTAAAGTTTGTTGCAAAAGGATGTTTGCTTTATAATCATTTCTTTGAAGACAAATCAAATTATTTTTAATCATAAATTCAGGAGAAAATTCTATTTGTGTCAATTCTTTTTAAATTAAGGGAAATTTTTCTGAGAGCTTGCTGGATGATTGCCATTTACTGTGGAAGATTAGTAAAATATGCAACGGTAGAAAAAAAATGTTAATCAAAATAGAACTGTGTTGGAAAGTTGCACATGAGGAAACTACCAAATATGCATAATTGAATTTTCATAAATTATTATGAAAAATCACAAATTTTGCATTGAACATAACATTAAATTAATCAACTCGCGCATTGAAATATAATAAAATTAATTTAAAAATGATCAAATTCGCAACTTTTTGAATCTCAATGAATGTCGTTATATACCTCGACTTTAGTGAAATTAGCGTTGCAAGAAAAAAGGTTATCACTAATAACTTGAAAATTATAGCTTGTAGGAGGCATAGATTTATAAAAAAAAATATTATCTGTAATGCCGTGAATGAATATCGGCTCTTTTCATGAGAAAATATAACAAGATTGAGAAGTTTTATTTTATGCCAAAGGTGAATATAAAAATTAAAAAAGCGATTTTTGAAATTCAGGGTTTTCATTAATTAAAATAGTCATAAATGATAAGAAGCAAGTATTAAATATGTTAACAGATATAATCAGAGTTTTTGCATCTGTGCAAATATTTCCATTTTGTTAAAAAATCATTTGTATGTAACGCTGCAAATTGCAAATAGGTTTTACTTTAAAAAAATTTGAAAGTTAAAAACGTTTTATTATCACCTAAAATGCAAAAAATGATTTTATAAAAAAGAATTGTAAATAAATGATAAATTTCTTTAAGCCAAATCCATTTAAAATTCAGACAGGATTCTGCACTTGAAGTCACAGAATTCCTCGGGAACAAAGAATGTTGTTTTTTAGCAGAAATCAGACAATACGTAGATTTTGCAATTTGAAGAAATTTCGCTTTATCTTTACGAAATTATGCACAATTGTATTTTGTTGCTTTCTTTGAAAAAACGCAATTTTTTATTCAAACTTGTATAACTTTTGACCTAATTGAGATATTTAGTATTACTTTTTAGATTATATTAGAGTTTATCGCCTTTCTTTAAATTCTGACAGAAGATTTGAAAAATGTTAAGAATTAACAAAACGGCAGCGTTCTTTTTGAAAATATCACTGGTCAATTTTCTTACGAAACCCACACTCACATTTTTTCCCAATTTTTTGTTGAATTTGTACAACAATAAGGAAAATACCTTGTGGGTTTTATGCGGGCTAAATGACTTTTTGTGTACAGGAAAATTTTTTTTCATAAAATCGAATTTTCGCATTTTTCTTGCAATTTAAAAAAAAAAATCTGCGCGCGGTGTGTGTGCGGGTGGTGAGACTGAGCACGTCTAAAGCGCGCGCTTGTTGGATTTAGCGCTCCGCACTCGATTATATATTTCTCTCGCGCATTGCACTGTCATTGTAATTTTTCCACATTTTTTTATGGTACTTTTAAAATTAAAGGTCAAAACATTGACAACTGATATTTAGTGTTTTGGGAATTCTTTTTTCTTTGTTAAAGCTCCTTCGGCTTTAACGAACACATTCTTATCACCTGTTTCGTAAGAAAATCAGTAAAATGTAAATTTTAAGATCTAATTTAAAAACAATTTTATTTTAAATTGTGTCCTTTCTCCAAAAATTAAATTTGTTTATGTGTGATCTTATTTTTCACGATTAAAACAGAAAGTACGTATCCTATAAAAAAATAATTAATAAAAAATTTGTATTCCTTTTCTTGGTCATCAGCGTTTTTCTTTTTCTGACTTTTATTCATATTGTGCGTTATTATGCCTAAAATTTGTATCCGTGTTTGTATTTTTGAATTTTGCAAATGACATAACTCTCAAAAGTTTTTCTTCCATTAAAAGAAGTCAAAGAAATAAATTGTTTAAATTTCCAAATATTAGAAATAACCGTACAAAGAATTTTTAAAGTAAAAGAAAATGTTTGAGAAAATTTTTTTAATTTTCTTGCTTTTTGAAGTTTAATTCAAAATAGCTAGCAAACCTACCGGTTCTCTCCTTTTACAACCTGATAATGTGTGCCAGAGGGCAATCTAATTTAATTAGTCTTGCGAAACTTATTGTACTTACAGGACACGGTCAAAGATACAGACAGAGATACAGACAGAAACTTTAAAAAAATAGTTTTTTTAAAGAGGGTATTGAAACAAGACGGTTTAATAAAAACCTCAAAATTTAAATTTTACATGAACCTAATACCTTCTCATTATAATGAGAATGTAAAAATAGCCTTGAACAGAAAAATGGTTTAGCCTGCATAAGACTTATGGAATATCTCGTTTATAGAAAGAAAAAATGTAAAAAATATTTAAAAAACTAAAAAAAGTGGATTTTTGCTCCTCACACAGAAATTGTCTATATGTTGCTGGTCCTTTAACTTGGTTTTTAATTTTTATATTTTAATAAACAACTGAAATTCGAAAGTTCCTTTACTCTATTGTATTATATTTTTTGTACAGAACTTATTCTGTATGGTTTAAAACTCTACTATTTGGTTAAAAATTCAATTATTTGGTTTAAAATTCTTTTTTGGTTTCAATTTTTGCTGCTAGCTGAAAATGCATGTATTTTGTTAAAAAATTTTCTGTTCTGGTAGAAAATTATTCTTCTTGGTTAGAAATTCATCTTTCTACTTAAAAATTTAAATCTTGTGTTAAAAATCATTTATTTATTTTTGTTTGAAAGTGACCTTTTGTAACTAAAAATGTAAATATGGAATTTTTTGTTCAAAATCGATATTTTTACTTGAAACATAATCTTCTTTAGTTAAAAATTCAACTATTTTGTCAAAAATTAGTATTTTTCGTACAATTTAACTATTTTCTGTGAATTCAAAATAATTTCTGGCTGCAATATCAACTGTTACATTTTTCGTTCAGAATTCATCTTTCTTGGTTGAATACAATTTAAGTACTTGGTTGAAAGTTGAACTGCTTCGTGAAAAATTTATTCTTCTTTTGGTTAAAGATCTATAATTCTTTTTGCAAGAAAATTCAACAATTTTGTAGGAACTTCCTGTTTTTTGTTGAAATTTTTACTTTTTTAGTAGGAAATTATTCCATTTAGTTAGGTGTACGTCTTTTTGGTTAAAAAATGAACTATTTAATTAAAAATGCATCTTTTTGCCTAAAAACCCGACTGCTAGGTTGAATGTTGATCTACTTTGTCAAAAATTTATTTTATGTGTATAATTCACCTGTTTTGTTGAAAATTTAACTTTTTTGTCAATAATTCATTTTTTCTCTTCGTTATAGAGGAAGCTTTCTAATGGGGACGTTAAAAAAAAAATTTATTTAATTAAACGCTCGTCTGTTGAAAAATGTCCAGTAGAATATTCTAAGCATTTCTTAGGATGTTTGTGTGAGTAGATATATATATATATATGTGTGTGTGTGTGCGTGTGTGTGTGTGCGTGCATGTGTGTGTTTGTGTCACACTTCTTTTTTGAACACCATAACTTGAAAACGGTTGCAGATAAATTAATAAAGTTTAGATGTCTTATTTTTACAGCTAATATATTCAAACTGACTAAAGGATTTTGAAAAACATCCATTGCATTTTTTATATCACTTTGTAGTATTTTGGAAATCTGTTTTTTGTAGTGACACTTTTTTCATAAGCACAATTTAAAATTGATGCAAGAATATAAAAGATTCCTTGGTTCGAGGCGAATTAATTGACCTATAATATTAATAAATTTCACTAAAAACTAGGGACGTTATCGCTGTTCACGTTATATTTAAAAACGATTTTTATAGTAAAAATTGGCTTCTTATCATAATTAAAAGTTGATGTAAGAATAACCAAATGTGTTGATTCGAGACTATTTCGTTCACCTATAATATTGATGCATTGTATCAAAGGGTAAGAAAGTTATGGTATTACATAGTATTTGAAAATACGGTTTTTACAGTTAAACTTTTCTCATTATCATAATTCAGAATTGATGCAAAAATATAAAACATTCCTTAATTAAGGACAAATTGATTAACTTATAATATTAATACATTTTATTAAAGAGTAGGGAAGTCATCGCTGTTTATATTATATTAAAAATCAATTTTTACAGTAAAAATTTTCTCATTCTTATAATCTAAAGTTGATGTGAGAATAGAAAAGATGTGCTGATTCGAGACGAATCGATTAACCTATGACATTGATACATTTAAGTGAAGAATAAGAAAGTTATGGCAATGCATAGTATTCAAATTACTGTGTTTTATAGTTAAAATTTTTTTGTTAACATAATTGAGAATCGATGCAAGGATATGCAAAATTCTTTTGTTTGAGAAAAAAAGTAATCAACCTATAATATTAATACATTTTATTGAGAAGTAAGAAAGTTATCGCTATTTATATTACATTAATAATCGATTTTCATGGTAAACATTTTCTCCTTTCTATAACTTGAAGTAGATGTAAAAATAAAAATGATGTGTTGATTGAAGACAAATCGATTGACCTATAATATTGATTCATTTTATTGTAAATTAAGAAAATCATGGTAATGCATAATATTTCAAAATACGGTTTTTTATAGTAAAACTTCTTTCATTAATATAATTCAAAATTGATGCAAGATGATAAAAGATTCCTTGTCTTAAGCCGAATCGATTGACCTATGGTATCAATACAATTTATTAAAAAGTAAGACATTTATGGTAACGCATATTATTTGAAAATATGGTTTTTTATAGTAAAACTTTTTTTATAAACATAATTTAAAATTGATGAATGAATAAGAAATATTACTTGGTTCGAGACTAATCGATTGATTTATAATAATAATAATACATTTTGTCAAAGAGTAAGGAAGTTATTGCTATTTATATTATACTGAAAATAAATTTTATAGTAAAATTTTTTTCCTTTTTATAATTTAGGGTTGATGTGAGAATAGAAAATATGTTTTAATTTGAGACGAATCAATCTACCTATAATATTGATTTTTATATTATATTACATTATATAATATTATATTATATTTGACACAGAAGATTCTTTTGTTCAAGATGAATCGATTGACCTATTAAATAATACATTGTATCAAAAAGTAAGGAAGTTATAGTAATGCATAATATTTGAAAATACGAATTTTTATTATAATCCATTTAATTAACATAATTCAAAATTTATGCAAAAATTTAAAAGATTCCTTGGTTTGAGATGAATTGATTGACCTATAATGTTAATACACTTCATTCAAGAGTATGGTAGTAATCATTATTTACATTATGTTAAAAATAAAGATTTATAGTAAAAATTGTCCCTTTTTCATAACTTGAAGTCAATGTAAGAATAGAAGAGATGTATTGATTTGAGGTGAATCAATTAACCTAAAATATTGATACATTTTATTGAAGAGTAAGAAAGTTATAGTAATGCATAATATTTAAAAATACGGTTTTTCATAGTTAAGTTTAGTTCATTAACATTATTCTGTACTAATGCAAGAACACAAAATATTTCTTTGTTTAAGATGAACTGATTGACCTAAAATATTAATATGTTTTATTAAGGAGTAGGTAAGTTATCGCTATTTATATTATATTACAAATCGATTTTTACAGTAAAGATTGTCTCCTTTTCATAACTTGATGTTGATGTAAAAATAGAAAAGGTGTGTTGACGCGAGACAAATCGATTGGCCTATAATACTGATACATTTTATTGAAGAGTAAAAGATTTATGGCAATGAGTAGTATTTGAAAATGCCGTTTTTCATAGTAAAACTATTTTTATTAACATAATTCAGAGTTAATGCCGAAACATAAAAGATTCCTTGGTTCAAGGCAAATCGATTGACCTATAATATTGACAGATTTCATCAAAGAGTAAGGAAGTTACCGCTATTCATATTATATTAAAAATCGATTTTCATAGTTTATATTTTATCTTTTACATAATTCACAGTTGATGTCAGAATAGAGGAGATGTGTTGATTCTACACGAATCAATTAACCTATAATACCGATAAATTTTTATGAAGTGTAAGGAAACTATAGTTATGCCTAATATTTGAAAATTTGGTTTCTTATAGTACAACTTTTTTGCTACAGCATAATTTGAAATTCATGCAAGTAAAAACTTTCTTCACCAAAATAATTCAGAGTTGGTGCATAAATAGAAAAAATTTTTTATCGTAAATTTCCAAATGAAATAATTTTGACAATTTTCGTAAAAAAAATCATAAGGCTGGGAAAGGGATAGGGTGCGGCAAAATTTTCCCCCTTTCCTTTTTCAGCGCTAAAAACAAATGATTTTTTAACAAAATTAAGTTATTAACACAGTTGTACCTCACAATCTATTGCTCACAAGAATTTTAAACTTATAAATTGTGTATATTGAGATTAGATCTCTGGAATGAGAAAAAAGTCTTTCGATTGAATTAAAACATTTCTCCGTAAATTGTTTTTAAAAAATTTAATTTTTTAGAGAGAACCATCTTCACGTTTCATTTAAAATCAATTTAATTTACTCATATAACTCTTTCAGGAAATGAAAACCCTACAATAGCACAACTAATTAGAATTTTCTAAGAATTGTCTCTGACATAAGCTCAAACTTTTCACTATTGTAACATTTTCCGATACAGCAATCCATAATTTATTCACCTCCAACATATGAATTATAAATTCACAGTCCATTAAAACATTATTATTTTAGAAAAATTTGTTGCTTTTTTAAACTTGTGTAAACAATTAGAATGCGATAATTTAAAAATTGAAACAGACTGACTCGCGTGAACAATTTCTGAATGTAGCTTCTTATTGTATCAACAGAAATAAAAATGTTACACGATCGTGATGTTTTATTACACTTTTATATTTTTCACGTTTTCCGTGTTTATAAAATCTCTTGAAAATTACCACACACAGTCCTGAATAAGTTTATATATTTTTACTATGCAATAAGTTGTTTTTCACTATTAAATTAGGTCCAAAAATTAGATTTTGGATTTTTGGTAATTAATTTGCCTCAATTTGTTTGTTTTCTGGAAAAAGAAAATTCCCATTCTTTACTTTTTCCCCAACGATAACCCGTGCGCTAAGGCTTTTGAAATCAACCTTTTTAAGAAATAAAAAAAAATAATATTCACCTAATAACTTTTAGATTTGACCCCTCTCTTATTGTGCCCGAAAAAAGCCCCAAAAAATAACAAATGCCAGTTTTCTCTCAAATTTATGCAAAAGACGGTATTTATTAAATTTGAGCAACATACGGTATTTTTATTGAATAAGTTATGAGCCTTAAGGTATTTTTTAAATGATTTAAAATTGTTTAACCAATTATTATTTGTTTGAAGCATTTCACCGCCTGTAAATCGTGAATAGTTATTAGTTTTTGGGATAAATGATACAAATTTGATAAATGTCACGAGTAGTACTTTTTGTTTAACATATAAGGTAAATATATAAACAATATTTATTTGTTTAAACAAACATTTTTTTTTTAAATCGTGAAAAGTTGTTATTTTCTGAAATTGCTGTCACAGTTAACGACTATACTTCACGTAGAGCAATTCAATTTAGTTGCTTAAGCAAATTATTATACTTAAAACAATATAGGATACACGTTCTAAGATAAGAAAATACTTAAAAATACCCGACATAGATTTGAAAAAGCTAGACTTTTACCTGCTTTCCCTGAACAGAAAAACAGTGGCAACATTGTTTAAAGCTCATTTTTCATGCACTCGAAGTAATATTTTTTTTTTCTCGAAATAAGAATACTTCGAGTGTGAAACTATGACATAGGCATATCTGCATTCTGATTCTACGCTGTTTTGTTTTTGTTGCAACTCAAAACAACATTAAATCAACGCACTTTTGAGGAGCAGAATTTTTCTGTGTGTGAAAAGGTGCGAGTGAGTGTTTATTAATTTTTTCAATTATTGTTAATAATCATAAACAAAACATATTATTTTCAACATTAGTTAATTGTGTCAATTATCAGAGAATGATTTTATATGCTTTATCGAGGAAAGAAACTGTTTTATCAAATGAAAATTGTTTAAATAATTACCAAGCATCTTTAAAAAGGATATCACTCTGAACATTAGTTAATTATGCCATTATTTCCAGAAAATAATAACTTTGTACGATTTTGAGAAAAAAAAATTGTTTAAACAAAGGAAAATCATTTCAATAATAACAAAACATGTTGAATAAGAAGAACTGGTCTTGACATTTTTCAATTTGGAGACTCGTAATTTATTGATTAAATATAATAATTTGCATTTTTGCGTAAAAGGAACAAATTGGGGTTGATGTATCAAAAAAAATCTAAAGTTGAATTCTTACAAGTATATATTTGAACAACCCTAGTGTTTAATTGATGTGGATCAAATTGATCCCTTGTCATTTCTAGATAGGAAAAAATAATTATTTCTTTAGCGTTACTCAAATCATAAAAAAGCAATGTCTTTAAATCAAAAAGGGCTTTGCCACGCTTCAATTTTCATAATATGATTTATTGTGTCAATAGACTCAACAATGTCACACTATCGCTTCGTTTTATTAATTTTTTTTATTTTTTATGTTTTAGATTTAAATAATATTTCTTGAATTTTCATATACATCCCTAATTAAATTTCCTTATTATTGTCAATCAATCAGTTAATTTTCAGAATTGAATTAGTAATTATCTCGAACCATCAAATTATTAATCTCTTACTATTCATTAATGGCCTACTTTTTCCTAAGCAAATCTTTGAAATTTTACTAGCAATGAGTTAAGTTTTACTAATTTTTATTTTGAAAGACCTTGAAGTATCTCTTTCCTGAGAAAAAGGCTGTGAAATAAAACAACCTTCTTAATGCCCTCTAGTTTATGTTTATTTAAATCAAAAAGATGTTTGCTGCAAAAAGAATTTATTTCAGTCAAATGAAATTCATTTTGACCATTACTTTGAAATTAATTTCTATTTGTTTTAAAAAGCATCCTTATGAGAGTAGAAGACATTTCTCTAAGTATTTGTTAAATAATTGCAATTTTCTATCAATAATGAAAAAAATATACAATCAAAAATAAATTTTCAAATTTATTTATTTATTATTACATACAGTCCTTAGTAATATTTTTAAACCAGCAATTGGTTTTCTGTTATTAATTTAGTAAGTATATCAAATACTCGATATAATTATTCTCTAATTATTTTTAGCGTCTCACTTTTCCCGAATCGAATCGCGAATTTAAGATTTTTTGAAATTTTTTCATTATTCTCTGGCACAAAATAAAAATTTTTACTTTTGTGACATTTTCTAGTACGGCTAGATATCATTTATTCACAGACTTATAAATAATATATTTTTTTTAATTATCTACAATTCTATAAGCCATAATTTTGATATTATTATGAAAAACGTGCTTTTGTGACGATAAGCAGTTTTCAAAAACTATTAAGCTCACTTTAAAAAAAAGAAGAATATTAAATCAACCCGAAAGAGTACATATTAAGCTAAGTCAAAAAATGATAAGAAAATAATGATAAGAACTTTAGTCGAATCTCACAATTTTTGCATCAAACATAACAAAAACTAGAAAAATAGATAACCGTTTATTTTTTGGCCTGATAGCCTCAAAAAATTGATTTGATTACACTTCTACTTTTTTACAGAATTTTCTTGAAAACAATTCTTAAAAATTAGCATTCATCCATATCTTATCTCAAAAACCACTCTCTCTTATCGCCTTGCCTTCCTGGCTTCGCCTCGCACGCATCGCCTCGCTTCGCACGCTACTATCTCCGCGGCTAGTACCTAATACTTATCTACTATCCACAATATTTACAGGTTACTTATATCTGTTTTCTCTTTTATTTACAATCTTTCCTTCTCCATTCCTCTTTCTTTTCCTTTCTCTTCTTCTCAATCTTACCCAACACCCCCTCCACCTATGCTACTGCCCTTTCGTCTTCACTTTTTTGCATCAATACTTTCATGCTTATCCCACCCCTTTTATCCTCTACACAATCCGCTAACCAGTGCCCCACTTTTGCATCTCCCTCCCGCACATTTCGCATATCCTCTTTACCCTAGAAGTCCCGAACCTATTGAAACCCTCAATGCACCACATCTCACCCTTGCTATAAACTCCTGACTTCCCTAGTCTCCTTTCTCACATAAATATTGCGCTCTCTCCCTTAGCATATTCCACCCATTCTTTCCATTGAACCTTGACTCTCTTATTCTCTTCTCACCTGCAGCCTTCTCTTTCTCCACGCCACTTTCCTCAACCATATCATGTAGCTTTTTTCCTCATGCATCCTTCTTACTTCATCTATCTGCAGTCGATTCACTCTAAAATACTTTTTCCTTTCAACCTCTATCTTGCCACATCCTCTTCTGTACTCGTTCTCCAACTAGCATTAACGAACCAATTTACTTTCTCTCTCTTCCAAAAATTTGTCCTCATATTTACACGCCCTACTTCCCATTAGAATTCCTAAGCTTGTTCTGCCCGTCTCCTTTCTGGCAATTTAATTAGGTGTGTTCCTTGCTGGCCCAAGTGTCCACTTTACATAACTATCCTGTGTTCTAGTTATATCCTTACTTTTTTTTCTACACCACACCTCTACTCCATACAATAGCACAAACTATCTCACATTCTGCACCACCTTTCCCTTCCACTTTAACTTTCCTAACTTATTCCTTCCCTCTACTGTTCTGAATACCATGACCTTGGACTTTTCTGCATTTAACTCTAACCTTAAAGCGGTTACCTCCACGTGGACCCTGCTGGTAATGCTTTCAGGTCTATTTGTGTACCTACATGCAGCTGAGCTGCTTTCCTCAGTTGAGGCGCCTGGATCTTCTCAGCTCCGTCTGATTTCGTATTGAAACTTTTATCATGTTTCTTTGCAAAATTTTCCTACTTACTTCTTGCTAGCAGCACTATGTCATCTGCATACGCAAGTGACTAAATTCTAACCCCTCGTATCCTAAAAGTTCCTACCCTAACCCCTCCTGCCACTCCAGCCTCCACCTTATTTTCCATATCTACGATTAGAATCTCAAAAAGCGCTAAGCGAAGCGGTCACCTTGCCTTAACCTCCTGAACATTCATAATCTCTTCGAAATCCCCTCGCCTACTTTCACTCTTGACCTCTTCTTTGTGTGAATTTATCCACCACGTGATGCTGAACGTAGATATTGTCGAAGTACTCCTACGCGCCCTAAAGCCCGCCTGTGTCTCCGACAATATATCTTTCCCCTCAAAGTCCATCCACAGCCTCTCTGCCATAACCATCACGCATACTTCATACGCCATATTTATAGGCGTAATCCCTCTCTAATTTTTCCAGGTATTCCTATTTTTTTTCTTACACAGTGGTCTCATACCTCCTTTAGCCTTACCCTAAGGACCTCTTATTAACTTAATTGCCACGTTTCATTCCCCATACTGTACAGCTTTGCTGCCTTTAAACTTTTGACCTTTTTTATCTGTTTATTTATCTTCACGTCATTCAGATCCTTTATCTCTTCCTTCCTTCCTCTTTTACCTCCATCATCTATCTTCCAAGAGTCAGAGCCTTGTAATGATTTTTTTAAAAACTCCCTGAACTCTTTACTTTCTAAATTTTTTGCTCCTTCCCGTTTCACGCTTCCTAAACCTATTTATTATCTTTCACACACCTGCCTCTGTCTTATCTCTTCCCAATGCATCTTTCAGATCTTTCTTCTTCCCTGCTTTTTCTTCTTGCACGTCAATCCAAACACTTTTCTTATTTCTATTTACTCCCACTTTTTTGCATTTTCCTTTTTCGACTTTTTGAATTTTCTCTTTACTTTCCTTTTCAGCTTTTCACATTTCCTGTTCTATTATGGCTTACTATAACTATTTTTTTTTCCTTTCTGAATACACCGCCTGCCCTTTTAAGCGTATATTCTCTAACTGCTTCTGATACTTTTTTATCGCCTTTCTCGTCCAGCTCACCCTCTCCCCGTCAACACTCCTTCCACAACTTGCCTTTCGCCGCTTTCCCCCCCTTGTCTACAACCATCATTTCTAATGGTCTGATTCTACCTTTTCTTCCACTGCGAATCTCTCTGCATCCTACTATCCTTTTATATTCATGACTACATAGTCTTTTACCGATACCCCTACCCTACTTAAATATGTGTATTCTACCTTTTCATGCCCTGTTCATATATTATTTGCCACCGCCCGTCCTCTATCCTTTATTTAGTTCTTTAAAATCTTCCCCTCCTCATTTATTATCTAATCCTTCGAATTTCTCTCAAACCTGTCCCCCTCCCTGTGAAGAACCCCTTTTCTACTTATCCTATTATTAAAGTCTTTTCCCAGTACAGCCATACCCTCCTATCTTCCACCTATCCATTCTTTCACCCATTTTCTGATTCTTTTTATTCCATCCTTATTGCAAACTGTCACAAAGTAACACGTTACCCCTCCTACCTATACTGACCTCTTTGCACGCCCTTCTGCTATCTCGCTCCATGAAATTCTTCCTTTTAATCCATTCATAACTCCCGTTATAATTTTCCCACTCGTCCTTTCTTTTTTCTTTACTCTGACTGCCTCCTGGATTCTCCACCTATAGCCCCTGGCAGCTTAGGCTCTATAATATTTTATTCTTTTCTCTCTATATACGTCTCAACCATTCCTACAACATCAAATTTCTGTATATACCTCCAGAACTCCTTGTCCTTTTCCTTTACCCCTGCTTCGTTCCAGTGAATTACCTTTACTACTTTTTCACCCTGCTCAACCCCTATCCTCCTACTTCTCACAAAACAAATCCTCCTGCACTTTCTTCAGAACCTCTTTTTCTTTGCCCACATCCATATTTTTTTGTCTACTTTTATTTTCTGATATCCTTCCTTCGCCTCTGTCCCTTCACTCCTATCTCTCCTAGCCCTGTCGTTCAGCATTCTCTGCACCTCCCTATCCTTTTTCGTTAAATCATGATCGATAGGAACTCCATTAGTCTTTATCCTATTTTTATTTCGCATGACCTACAACTTCTCTTCACAGATCTCCAACTTTAAAACTCCCACTTCCTTTTTATTTTACCCCTTTAGCCTAACTTTTTCTACCTTTTCGTTAACCCTTTTACGCTCTGTAGCAGCGCTTTTATACCTTTCTTTCTTCCGCGCTCTTTAGCTTAAGCCCTTTAATTACGATATCATTTATCCTGTATGCCTTTTCTCTTCTCTCCGTTCTTAATTTCATTGCCCTTTTCTTTTCTCCACCCAACCTACCCTTTTAATTTCTACGCTTTCTTACTTTCTCTTACATTATATTCTCTACACAATCCAAAATACCTTTCTGTTTGCCCTCCGCTTGTCGCCTACTCTTATGTCCAACCTGATCACTACCTTTTCGAGCCTCTTTTTTGTCCTTTTTTTAATACCTTATCTCCTCTTTCATATGTTTCTCTCTAGTTTTTTTTTCTGTAGATAAGGCCGCGATCTGGGCTCCTTTTACTGCAGCTAAATGGTTAATTCTAAATGATTTTCTGTTTGGTTTCAGTCGTTACGCGAATTCCTGTTGCAATGAGCTTTCGGTAGGAGAAAGAGAACGGAATTTTTTTTGAATTTACGCTGATTATGAAATTCTCTTTAATGGTTTTCTTGCGAGCTTTGCAGCTGAGTAAAAGAATTTGGTGAAATCGAGAAGATTTAATCATCTGATTTGAACAATTATATATTTTGTTTGGAGCCTTAAACAATCTAAATAAAATTATCTTACTGTTGTATCTGAAAAGTTTGTTGAGCTTAGAATTTTTCTGTAATTGTAGTTTCAACACATTACATACCCGCAGATGTGTGCAATCAAAGAAATAACTTAGGAGAAGTGATAACGTGAAAGTTGAAAGTGATATTTTTGATTCTATGACATCAGAAACCCTTTTCGGTGATTATTTTTATTGTAATGATGTTATGAAAAAGAACTTTAAAGAAATTCAAATTTACCGTAATTATTAATTTCTGAAAATCAAATGACGCATCCCCTTCAATCACAGAAATAATTAACCATATGAACATGATGTTTTGTATAATTGAGGAAATACGACATTCCACCAGTGGAATTAATTGTATATATAATTTCAGAGAGCATGTAAGTTGTTAGAACAAAACATATAGAATGTTAATGCTTATTCATCAGTGCATATTTCTCCTGCACAGATTGAGATTCTTTCTATTTGTAGGTTAAGGGGTAATGTTGACCCTTTTGAGAACTCCGATATCCTGTAAAAGAAAACATTATATTATGATTTAATATGAGTGCCTTTTGTCTGTATAAGTGTTTTGAAATCGCTTTTTCAAAAATTGGGCAACCCTATCCTTAAATTTTTACTTTGCAATTTGTTAAAGCAAGTACGCCTGAAACTTGACTCGCATTCGCTTGCAACAGGGGCGTATGTCGATGTTTGTGATTTATTGTAGATATTAGGGTCCGTGATTTAGCTATAATTTCGGTTGATTGTTTCGATGGGGTTGATTGAGCTTGTGGTGATTCACCATTATTTTGTTTTATTGTTAGTTTTGGGTTTGAGGAAAATTCTGACTTATGATTGATTTTAATATTTGATTAAATTCCGTTGCGCTATTCAGTCCAAGTTCCTCGATGTCTTATATTGAATTTTGTTTCAGTCTCGTTTAATTATCATCAGTTA
>JAUELO010173690.1:0-16581 GCA_032357855.1 Amphibolips quercusostensackenii | reverse complement strand
TTTCCCACTTTTTTCATAATGTTTAGAAATCTTCATTTGATTAAAAATTTTTTCATGTTCTTCAAATTATAAATAATCTTTAAATTTTTTTAAAACTTCAAAACATTCTAAATATCTTTAAAATAATATTTTGAATTTCTCCTGAAATACAAAAAAAATCTGCTAAATTGAAAACATATTAAAATTTTCCAGATTCTTTTTGGGACAAGTTTATGGATATTTTCAAATTCACTTTTTAAATTAATTAAAAAAAAATAATTATTCAAAATTTTGCTAGGAAGCAAGAAAACCCTTTATTCTCTTGAAATCTTTTCAAATACGTAAAAAGCTTTTGAATGTTTTTTTAAACTATCTTTAAATAGTACATTTTGTTTAAAATTCCTATAAGTCTTATAAACTATCTCGAATTTTTAAAGGAAATTTAGAAGAAATTTCGAAATTACAAAAATTGTCTTTAAAGCTTCCAATTTTTTTTTTTTTTTTTTTTTTTTTTTTTTTTTTTTTTTTTTTTTTATTTTTTTCCAAATTTTGAGAAATCTTTTTCATGCTTTTGAATTGTTTTTACAATTAATTAGTCAAAATTAAAAATCTGTTTAAATTTTCTCACTTTTTTCCAAATGTTTAAAAATCTACATTTGATTAAAAATGTTTTTTAATTCTCTTCAAATTACAAAAAATGTTTAAATTTTGTCAAAACTTTGGAACGTTCTAAATATCTTTTTAAATATTTCGAATTTCTCCTGAAATTAAAGATATGTCTGCAGAATTAAATACCAAAAAATTGAAATTTTTTAGATTTTTTTGTACCAAGTTTGCAAATTTGATGAAATGTTTTAAAATTTTTGTTTCCAAATTAATTTAAAAAAAAAAAAAGAATTATTTTAAATTTCTGCAGGTAACTGAAGACAGTTTTTCATTTTGTTGAAACCTTTCAAAACGCTTGAAAAGCTTCTAAATGTTTTTGTTCGCTATCCTCAAAAAGGTGCTTTTTGTTTAAATTTTATTCAAATCTTTGTAATTGTCTGAT
This sequence comes from Amphibolips quercusostensackenii, assembly GCA_032357855.1. Lineage (NCBI taxonomy): Eukaryota > Metazoa > Arthropoda > Insecta > Hymenoptera > Cynipidae > Amphibolips > Amphibolips quercusostensackenii. Next base: position 15,554 of record JAUELO010173690.1, on the reverse strand, counting down.
TATTCCTGCATCATTTTGAAACTTCTAAATAACTCTTAAACTTCCACCAATTTTAAGATAAATATTTAAGCTAATTTACTAATATTTTTAAAAGAATATATTCAGGGCGTTTTCGAATTTTTTTATTTACAATAGAGAAAAGGGGACAGGGAAAGAGGGAAAAATGTAAAGGGGTAAAAGGAACTGGGGAAGGGGAAAAAGGAAGGCGAAAGAAGAAAGGGGAAAGAGGAAAAGAGAAAATAAAGAAAGGGAACAGGGGAAAGGGGAAAGAGAAAGAGTAACAGGAGAAAAGGAAAATAGACATAGGTGAAAAAAAGGGGAAAGGAGAAAATGGGAAAAGGGAACAGGAAAAAGAGAAGGGGAGAAGAAAAAGAAAAAAGGGAAAAGGAGAAGAGAGGAGGGGGAACGGGGAAAGAAGAAAATAAGGAAAGGGGACCGGGGAAAAGGAAAGACGAAAGAGGAAAGGGGAATGGGAAAAGGGAGAAGGAAACAGGAAACAGAGAAAAGATAATGGGAAAGGAGAAAAGGAAAAGCAAAAAGGGGAAACCTAAAAGAAAAAAGAGGTAAGGGGAAGTGGAAAAGGAACAGAAAACAGGGAAAAAAGAACGGAAAAGGAGGAAAGGGAAAAAAGGAAAAGGAAGAAGGAAAAAAGAACAGGAAACAGGGAAAAAAGAATGGAACAGGAGATAAGGGAAAAGGAGAAAATAGGAACAACGAAAAAGGAAATGCGAAAATAGAAAAGGATAAAAGGGGTAGGGGGAAAGAAGAAATGAGAAAATAGAAAAAGGAACCGAAAAAGAGAAAAGGGAACAGGTAAAAGGGAAGGGAGAGGGAAATGGGAAAGGGGAAAAGGGGAGAGGAAAAAGAGGGAAATAAGAAAAAACAACACGGAAAAGGAGAAGGGAAAGGGAAAAGGAAACAGGAAACAAAGAAAAAAGTAGGAATAAGGAAAAAGGGAAAAAGGAGAAAGGGAAAAATAATAAGGAAGAAGGAAAAGGGGAAAGATAAAAGGAAAAGGGGGAAAGGATAAAAGGAGAATGAGAAAGGGAAATGTTAAAAGGAACAGGAAACAGGAGAAAGAGAAGAAGAAAGGAGAAAAAGGGAATCGGGATAGGGGAAAGGATAAAAGGCGGAAAAAGAAAAGGGGAATGCGGACGGGAATAGTGAAAAGGGAACAAGGAACAGTGAAAAGGGGAAAGGATAAAAGGCGGAAAAGGAAACTTTCTAACAAAGTTCGACTTGTCTCAAGAAAATGTACTTAAATGAAGAAAATACGTCTTCTTAACTTAATATATTTTCTTAAAACAAGAAATATTTTTTTGATGAAGGAAATATCGTATCGTTTGTATTCGTAAAGATATTTTCTTTATTCAATGTCAATTCCTCTTCCGCGTGGTCTTGAAAGAATCAACGATTCAGGGGCGTGATTTTGCATGTTTAGTTTCATCAAACTACGTGGCCTAATTGCGAGTACATACGACTAAAAGAGATTATTTGTACTTTCAATAAAGTGAAGTACAATAGGTGAATTGTAGAAATGTATCACACTATTTTGCTTAATAATTTGTTGAATGAACGAAAATTTTTTTCTTGTGACTTTAGAATCTAGGCTAAGTGCGTACTCATTTAGAGGGACAATTGAGATAGCGACTAGTATATAAAACCAAATATTTTCAAGTACATTCAGTAGTGATAAAAATTTCTGATTAGTTGATTTCCTTTTGATTTACAAAGATGAGAGTTCTCCTGCCTGGAATTCTATTTTTGTTCTTAGCGATTTGGCTTAAACCTGGTGGTAAGTTTGATAATGTATCTACAATTTAAAGCGGATTTTCAATTGTATATTTATTTCTCATTTCAACTGAGGGATCGTCTATAATTGAAAAATTCACGTCGAAAATTCGTCTTTTTGGTTAGAAAATTTCTTGTTTCGTATTGAAAATGTATCTTTTTTCAAGTTGCAAATTCATCTTTTTTATTCTAAAACTCAACTATTTAGTTAAAAAGTCAACTATTTGGATGAGACTTCCCGCTATTTGGTGTCCGTTTGATAATAATTTAACTATTTCATGGAAAGTTAATGCATTTTGTTGGAAATTTGTCTCTTTCAGTAGAAAATTAATCTTTTTTGATAATTCATCTTTTCGGATGTGAATTTGAATATTTTGCTCAAAATTCTTCTTTTTTGGTTAAGTAATACTAGTAAAAATGCACCTTTTTCATTTTTGATTCAAAACTCATCTCTTAAAGTGAAACTTTTTTCGGGACGGGTGTGATTTAAAAAAGCGAGCGCCCGGGCAGGGTCTGGATCAAAAAACCTCTCTGTCACTTTCTTACTTTCCCTCTTTCCCTTTTTCTTTTTTTTCCTTTTGCCCTTTCCCCTTTAGAAAATACAAAAGAATAGAAAGAGAGAGGGTGAAAAAAGAAAGCTGAAAGGGGGAAAGACAAGTGAAAAGGGATAGAGAAAAAGGTAGAGGGGTGTGGAGGGAAAGGGATAGGGGAAAGAAGAAAGGAAAAAGGGGGACAGTGAAGTGAAAAGGGAAAAGTGTAAAAAAGGAAAGGAGTCAAGGGAGGATGGAAACATAAAACTGGAAAAAGGAAAAGGATAGGGAAGTAGAAAAAGTGGAAAGAGAAAGAGCAAAAGGGAAAGCGGAGAGGAATTCGGGGTTAGGAAGGTAAGCGGAAAGGGGAAAAGAGGAAAAGACAAACAAGGAAGGGAGCGGGTAGAGAGTAAAGGGGAAAAGGAAAGAAAGGGAAGGGGAAAAAGGGAAAAGGGGAAAGGGGAAAGGGAAAAGGGGAGGGCGGAAAAAGAAAAGTGGAAAGGTAAAAAAGAAATAGGAGAAGGAAAAGTGGTCAGGGAAGGAAAAAAATAAAAAGGGGAAAGCGAAAGGGGAAAAGAAAATTGGGAAAGGGTAAAAGGAAAGGTCGACAAAAAAAGTGGAAAGGGAAAATGGAAATGGGGAATGGAAATCAGGAATAGGGAAAGGGAAAATAAAAAAAAACAAGAAAATAAAGGGTATAATAAAAAAAGAGGAAAGGAAAAAGGATTAGGGAGAAAGGCAAGCGAAAAAAGGGAAGAGGAAATGTCAAGAAAACAAAGAAAAGGGAAGAAAGGGTAGAAAAGAAAAAAAGGAAAGAAGAGAAAAACGGAAAAGGGGAAAAGGTAAAGGGGGAGGACGGAAAAAGAAATGTAGAAAGGTGGAAAAGAAATGGCAGAAGAGAAAGTGAAAAAGGGGAAGAGAGAAATAAAAAGGGGAAAGAGAAAATTGGAAAGCGGAAAATCGAAAGGTCGATAAAAAAAGTAAAAAGGGGAAATGAAAAAGGGGAAAGGAAATGAGGAAAAAGGAAAGAGAAAGTGGAGAAAAGAAAACAAGAAAAGGGAGGGAAAGTGGAAAGGGAAAGAGAAATATAAGAAGAAAAAGGGAAAAGGGAAAGAGGGAATCGGAAAAAAGGAAAGCGAGTGGTAGGTAAGTAAAGTGGAAAGGGGAAAAGGGAAAGGTGTAAGTAGGAAAGGAAATAAGAAAAGGAAAAGTGGAAAAGAGAAAATAAGAAAAGGGTGGGAAATGAGAAAAGAGGAAAAGGAAAAGAAAAAAAGGGAAAGAGAAAAATGAAAAGGGGAATGGTAAGTAAGAAAGGGAAAGGAAAAAGAGGACAGGGGAAGAGAAAGGGAAAAGGAAAGAGGAAAGAAAGGAGGGGGTAGAAAAGAGGGAAAAACGAAAAAATGGTAAAAGGGAAGAGGGGAGGGCGGAAAAAGAAAAGTGGAAAGGTAGCAAAGAAATAAGAGAAGGGAAAGTGGTCAGGAAAAGAGAAAAATAAAAAGGGGAAAGGGAAAGGGGAAAAGAAAATTGGTAAAGGGTAAAGGGAAAGGTCGAAAAAGATAGTGGAAAGGGGAAATAAAAATGGGGAAGGATATTCAGGAATAGGGAAAGGGAAAATAGAAAGAAAACAAGAAAAGGGAGGCTTTAATAAGAAAAGAGGAAAGGAAAAAGGACCAGGGAGAAGGGAATGCTGAAAAAGGTGATGAGGAAATTGCAAGGGAACAAAGGAAAGGGAAGAGGGGTTAGAAAAGAAGAAAAGGAAAGAATAGAAAAACAGAAAAGGGAAAAAAGTGGAGGGGGAGGACGGAAAAAAGTAGAAAGGTGAAAAAAAGGGAGAAGGGAAAGTGAAAAAGGGGAAGAGAAAAATAAAAAGGGGAAAGAGAAAGGAAAAGAGAAAATTGGAAAGGGAAAAAGCGAAAGGTCGATAAAAAAAGTGAAAAGGGGAAATGGAAGAGGGTAAAGGAAATGAGGAAAAAGGAAAGAGAAAGTGGAAAAGAGAAAACAAGAAAAGGGAGGGTAGAATAAGGAACGAGAAAAGGATAAAGGACCGGGAAAAAGGGAAAGCGAGAAAGGGAAAAAGGAAAGAGGAAAGAGGAAAGGAAAAAGAGGAAAGTGGAAAGAGAAAAGGGGAAAGGAAAAAGAAAATAAAAAAAAGAGTGGAAATGGGCGGAGGTAAAAGGGAAGGGGAAAGGGAAAACGAAAATTGGCAAAGAAAAAGGTAGTTAAGCAAAGTGAAAAGGGAAAAAGGGAAAGTGGAAAGTAGAAAGGGGTCAGGGAAAAATGAAAATAAAAAAGGGTAACGGGAAAGAGGGAAAGGCAAAGGTGAAAGTGGGAAGAGAAAAGAAAAAAGGGGAAGAGGAAAAAGTAAGGGAGAGACACTTTTTTTATGTTCCGGATTTGATTTTTCAAGTTCCAAAATTTTTTGTTTTTAGTTCAAAATTCAACTAGTTTGAAAACACTTCATCTTCTAGTGTGTAATGCTCTTTAAGTCAACATATTTCGAAACGCGTGATAGATAGTTGGAGAAACATTCATATTTAAAGACTCTGTTTGAACGTCGCAATTTTGAAATTCTTCTGGTTTAAACAAAGACTAAAATATAGTCAAATTTTTGACGCTTAAAGTTTAAAATCATGAATTTTAAAAGTTCACTATTAGAAATCATATAATTTTTAATGATTTCAAAACAATTAAGCTTTCACACAAAATTATTTTTTCGGGAGCAGAAGGACCTAAGGAGGTTTTTAAAAATATTTGCGACTTTCGATTTTTAAAGATTACGCTTAGATGTAATATTTCATTGCGCATCTTTTTTTTCTAGACAAAACTGACTTTTTGGAAAAATCTATTTTAATTCATTTTTCACTTCACCTCGTGCTCAATTTATCAGTTCTTAAAAATTTTGTTAAAATTTTTAGAGAATGTCGTTCAAAATGTCCTTCGACTGATAGTATAAAAGAAATATAAATAATTGTAAAAAAAATGTTAATAATTTTTATTTGGTGCCCGGTGCATACCAAATAAATAAAAACTGACTGACGTTCTTTATTTTATGTATACATGCTGGATACAATAATTTAATCAATTGTTATTATTTAACTCGGTTGAAAACAAAAATTGAAACACTAAATATTTAACATTTCGTTATTGTGAAATTTTTCATCACTTGCGTTTCTAATTATTTTACTACTTATAATTTCTTTTTGCAGAATCAATGATAAATGCAATAAGAGCTAAACTTGGATTTCCAAAACTTAAAACGTATACAATAATGTCTCATCGTTACCGACTAGACACAGAAGAATGGAAAGAATCACGTACAGTAGTAGGCCAAACCATCTATGTGGGACTAGATAACACTAATGAACACATCATTGGATTTGCCCAAGAAGCATTCAAGGGATATAAATTGCTTCCATTTGTTGAACGCTGTGCACATCAAGTAGCTGGTCTAGACCTGAATATTATAGCAATCATAGAAGGCCAAAGTGCCTTAAAATATACTGTGATAGAGCCGGATAATATAATAAATGAACTATTCTTTAAGAAAGTTAAATACCTAGCTAAAGCCGTTGTTGTAGCGCATAAAAATCCAAACCCCCCTGATTGCCACTATTCTCGCAATGAGAATCCTATATTGAGAAACCCATATTCACCTATAAGAGATCCGGCACATATGATGTAATACAGCTGATTGATCCTGTTTTCTTTGATTTGATTTCACACAAAAAAAAATTATTTATACTTACTTACGTAAATTTAATTCTATTCGGTTATCAAATAAACGTCCACACTTTATGATATAAAAGGTCGGTAACCTGCTGCGCGCGAGAAAGGTTTTCTGCAGTTTTCCTTTCTCTTGGCCAAGAGTCCAAGCAAATGCGAGCGCGTTCAATCTAAATTCGGCTGCAGATGATAAAAATGCATTTTATGGATTTATATGTGTAAAAGTTGTAAGTACACGTGAGCAATAAAATCAACAAATATAAAAAAAAGATTTAATTTATATCTTATTATTTTGCTTGAAGTAGTTTGTCGGCTTCAGTGTGAGAGAAACTTGACTACGCTTAGTACAAATGTGCTTGCACCTCCCGGTTTTCTTTTAAATAAACTTCGGTGATGTATCAAAATTATTTTTAATGACAACATAAAAAAAATTGTTTGGGTCGTTTTTGAGAAAAATTAATTTTTTATTTTTTGTCAAGAAAGGTTAATTGACATATTTTTATAAAAATTAGTTAAAAATGAAACAGTATTGTCTCGCAACGTTTATTTTATCATGCAAAAGAAAATTCTAGCTGCTGAACATCTTGTGTCAACTGGAACCGTTCTGCTTAACATGTTTGGCAATTATTCAAAGACTTACTTATTTTAAGAATTTTTTTCTTTTTAACAGTAAAATGTTTTTTTTTTAATTTATGATACAATTAAGGAATATTTAAAATCTCTCTTTGTTCAGGATATTTGGTAATTGTTTAAAAATTTTATTTTTTTTAACAATTTTCCAAGATAGAAAATGTAGGAGTAATATTTTTTGTAAAAAACAGTTTGCAATTATTCAAACAATTAGTATTACTTTCTACTTTTGATCAAAGATGAAGAAAATTCTTTCACCATTCTTTCATTGCGGAAAATAGTAAGAAAGTTCGTTTTATTTGATATTTTTATTTTACCTAGCCCGAAGTTCAGTTAAACTATTTCGAACTCAGAAAGGTGAAGATAATTTGAATAATGCAGTACTCAAAAAGAAAATTTAATACTTATTTAATTTAGTTTTATAACGACGTTTCTTGTAGGTAATCAGTCGTGGTTTAAACAATACTCAATCTCATCATATGTCGAAGAAGTATAATTTTTCATATTGACTAATCTAAATCACAAAAATCCTAATTCAGTCTTCTCTAAATTAGGAGAGCATAAACTAACATCTAACGATGCGGTGATTGAGATATTTCGTAGACTTCGTTGAAATTACACTTCATTGATAAGCAAACCAATACTTAATTACTCTTCACGGCAGCTGATTTAGCGTACACAGTTTTTTATAAACAAATGACAAATTTTCGGGGCCTGTCCCAGGATACTAAAAAGAAAATCAAAATATCAATGGTAAGGGTATAGAGCCTGTTACAGCGTGCCCCAATTTGAACAAAGAATCAATAAAAGGGTCTTGAGCTGGTTATAGCGTACCCAGGATAAGGTCGCCTGCGGAAGAAGGCTCTGGAGCCTTTACAGCGTGCCCATAATCAAACAAATAAAATACTAAGGTTTGGAGCCTGTGCAGTGTACCAAAAGCAAATACCTGAGAGATTTAGTTTTGGAGCCTGGGAAGTTCACCCAAGATAAATATACCAAGTATAAGCAAAAATGTTTGGAGCCTGATCAGCGTACCCAGATTTCAAAACAACGAACTTTCATCCTTTCAAGCGTGAGGTAAGATGTCTCCTCAGAAGTCCACGTCCAGTGTGTCGTTTCGTAAGCCGCGTGCCTTCTTATACCCTCTTCGCTCGTGGTTGCTCGCGGAGAAGTGGATCCTGCGCTTCCCTGTGGTCACAACCCGAACTGTTCTCGCCGCCTATCCCTTTTCAGGTGGTTACGTCCGTACTGAAATTCTCTCGTGCACTTAGGTTGCCTAATCTCAGGGTTATGTTAAAATGACTGTTTCAATAGTAACTTTTTAAGATTTACAAGGGAAAACCATTTTTTAAACAAACAAATGTTGTTAAAATAATTTAGAAAATGTCTTACACACAAATTGTTATCCTTAGCATTTATTAACTGCGTTATTGACTCTAGGAAGTAGTAAGTTTTATAGATTTACAGGGGGAAAATGATTAAAATAAACAGAATTTGTTTAAGTAATTACAAAATATCGTAAGAAAATATATTTCTCTCTACATTCGTTAAATGTGTGAGTAATTCAAAAAAATAATAACTTTTTACGATTTAAAAGCGAAAAAATTATTTAAACAAATAATAAATGTTTGAACAATTCAAAATCAGTTAGAAAATACGTTAAAACTCGTCACTCATCAAATAAAAATAATTAATGTTAAAAAAGAGTTTTAAAAAATACCGTCTTTAGCATGGATTTTACATAAAACTGCTATTTTGAATTTTTTCAGGCATTTTCTTAGGTTTTTGGGTAAAAAATTATTCCTTAAACATTCCTTAACAGGTGACTGAACATTATTTTATAAAAAATCATTGAAAAGAATTTTTTTCTTATTAATTTCAGAAACCGAGTTTTTCCAATTAAAAACCCCATGTTAATTTCGAAAGCCCGAGAGCACTTACTAATGCTGACTGATTTAAAGAGAAAAAAATGAAATTTTTTCTCCGGCAAACAAGTAAATTGGAGGGAGACCAATCACCAAAAATCAAAAGTCGAATTTTTACAGGTATACATTCAGACCACCCTCACGTAACATAGAAAATCTGATCAAATTAAAAAATTGTAATTTGGAGAAAAATGGGTGTCGGCATAGACTGTGAGGGGTTCAGAAGGTAAGATAAGGGGAAAAGTTGGGACAGTACGCGGCGACAGTCTTCAGAGACATCTGTCGGTGTCAGAACGTACTGTATGAAGAGATCCCAGTTACCAACAGAAGAGCGGGACATAGGGAGGTGGTGGGAACAAAGGAAGCGAGAAGGTGAGGGAGAGAGCGTCTAGCACAAGTGAGGAGAGGTAATGTCGATAAGGAAGCCCAAGGAAGTTGAAGAAAAACAGATATAAGAGAAGATTAGGTACTGAAAGGAAAGGACCAAAAAAAGGTTCGAGAAGGTGGAGGGCAGGTCAGACATCATAGTTGGTGACAGATGGTAGGGAGAGCAGAAAGGTATTTGGAAGAGGGTGAAGAATATGATAGAAAAGAAAGTTAGAGAGCGTAGGAATGAAAAGGATGAGAGGGTGAAGAGGAAAAGTATGAGGGCAATGGAATTGAGAATGGAGAGAAAATAGAAGGCAGATAGGAGAAACAATATTGTGATAAGAGGGTTGAAGCTAAAGGGCAAAAAAATAGAGTGCGTAAAAGTGCTGCTACACAGCATAGAATGGATTATAGGGAAGGTAGAGAAAGCTTGGCTAAAGAAAAGAAAAGAGAAGGAAATGGCTTTTGAGGAGTTGAAGAGCTGAGAAGAGAAGTTGGGGGCAATGCTAAATAAAAATAGAATAAAGGATAAGGGGGTTTTTGTTGATCACGATTTAATAAAGAAGGAAAAGGAGGTGCAGAGAATGCTGAATGACATAGCTAGGAGCAAAAAGAGTGAAGAGAGAGCGGCGAAGGTACGGTATCAGAAAATAAAAGTAGACCAGAAAATGTGGATGTGGGAAGAGGAAAAAGAGGTGCTGATGTAGAACTAACGTAGACGTGGGTAGAGAGGAAGGAATGAGATAGAATAGAGCCAAAACTGCCAAAGTAGTATAAGTGAAGACTTCAGGAGCCATCCAGAGTGAAGTAGAGAGGTAAGGCTAGTTAGGAAATTATAACGAGGGTTAGGGATGAATTAAAGATAGAAGTTCATGGATATGGAAAGGAAGAGGGCGTGCAAATGAGGGTAGTAAAAATAAAAAGGTTCACGTGTTAGTTTTCGACAGTGTACAATTAGGATGGGGTGAAAAATATTAATGAAAGGGTAGAAGTCCTTATAGGCAAAAAGATGAGGGTATCTTGGTACCAGGGGAGCCGACTTTAATGCAAAGATGGGGAGGCAAGTGGGCCTTTATGGGGAGGAGGTGAGCTTTAAAAGCAAATCGAAGGATAAGATAATAAATACGGAGGAGGAGATTCTAAGGGACTTGATCGAGGATAGAGGCTGGGCGGTGACGAATGTTATAGTAACATCAGACAAAGACGGAGAATATACATATGTAAGTAAAGTAGGGGTATCGATGATAGACTGTGTAGTCATAAATATGCAAAAGTAGGAGGCGGCAGAGAGATTCGCAGTGAAAGGGAAAGTAGAATCAGACCATCAACCATCAGGGTTGTGGATAAGGGGAAGAGCGGCGGAAGGCAAGGTGGGAAAGAAGTTTCAAGGAAGAGAAGATGAGCTGGAGCAAAGAGACAATAGAAAAGTATCAGGAGCAGATAAGGAAGGTATGCTTCGAAGGGAAGTCGGTAGAAGAAATATGAGAGGATTTTAAAGAGAAAGTGAAAGGTTGTGTGCAGAAGAAGGTATTAAAAAAAAAGCAGAAAGAAATGGTGAAGCTGTAATGGGGTAAGAAATGCAAGAAGATGAAGAGAAAGGCGAAGAGGAAGTACAAGAAGTGAAAAAAGGAACCGTGAAAAGAAAGGAGTACGTAGAAATAAGAAAGAGGTTTAAATTGATGTGTAAGAAGAAAGAACAGAAAAAGCAGAAAGATCTAGAAGAGAAGTTAGAAAATGTTAAGACATAGGAGGACATGTAAAAGATAATAAATAGGTTGAGAAAGCGTAAAGTGGGTATGAGCAAATAAATAGGGGGTGAGGAGTAAAGGGAGTTTTTTAAATCGTTTCAGGTCTATCATTCGAGGATCGGATATGATGGGAGTAGAAGAACAAAAAAAGCAGAGATAGACGAATTAAATGACAAGAAGATGAATGAACAGATAAGAAAGTTGTAAAGATCAAAGGCAGCAGGGCTAGGCGAGGTGAAGAACAAAGCGCGGCTCTTTAGTAGACATGAGGTTAGGGAGAGGCTGAAGGAGGTAGTGAACAAATTATGGAAGTGGGAGGGATTCCCAGGAGAGTGGATAGAGCAATAAATAGTGCGACTGTATAAGAACAAAGATAGGGATGAGAGGGGAAGTTATAGAGGAATTACGCTAATAGATGCGGCGTTTAAAATGTACGCGATGATTGTGGAGGAAAGGCTGCAGAAGGATGTCGAGGAAGAAGGTATCAAATGCCGAAGAATCAGGTAGGCCATAGGGCGGGTAGAAGTACAATCGACAATATCTACATTCTACAGCACGTGGTGAATAGAGAATTTAGCAAAAAAGGGGTCGAGAGTGTACGCATTTTTTGTAGATCTTAAAGGCGCGTTTCCTTTCGTGGAAAGGAAAACGTTGTAGCAGGCAATGCAAGAGAGGAGAGTCGAGAAATGCCTAATTAGGAAGGTAAGGAAAATATATGGACAATAGATAGGATAAGAGGAGTAGAGGGGATTTTAAAGGAATTTCGAATAGATAGGGGATTTAAGGTATGGTGTCTGCTTAGCCTAACGCTTTTTGCGATTTTGATCGCGGGTAAGGAATGTAATCTAGAGGCTGGAGTGATAGGATGAGTTGGGGTAAAAGGGACTTGTGGAGGGAAAGATAAATAGGTGGAAGAAAAGGAGAAAAAACCGATGAAAGGGATGAGGGAGAATGAAATGAAGAGAATAAAATTGTTTGGCTCACTAGTAATGAGTTTGCTATTTTATGGAGGAGAGGTGTGGAGGTGGAAGGAAAGTGAGGAGGTAATTAGGATACAGGAGAGGTATGGAAAGTGGACACTAGGGTTAGCAAGTAACACGCCTAATTATATTGTCAGGAGGAAGACAGGGAGATAACTTTTTAATAGCAGCGCATGTTGCTCGCCAAAGCAGGTACAAGGAATTAAGCTGTCCCGAATAGGCCGTCAAAAATGCCTGTTGCATTTTTATTGTAATCGCTTCGCGCACATTTTCATCAATTATTCAACACAAATGTATTAAAAAACATGCGCTATGAGAGAGAAAAGCTTTGAAAATTAAGATAGTGTGCTTGTTATCAAAAAAACGCATGATTTTTATGTAACGTTGTCGTTTTAAAACACTCGCACAAGCACCACACAATTTTTCAAGCCCTATTGTAACAAAAAACAACGCTTTGTGTAAAATCCCAAACTAAAAAGTAAAAGTAATGTTGTGCTCGATCAGTATCTGAGCATTCGCCCAAACTGGGTCACTCGCCCAAACTGGGTCACTCGCTCAAACTTGATCACTCGCCCAAACTGGAACACTGACTTTAGTCTGAAAAGAATCAACGAGTCAGATGCGTGTTTTTTCAAGTATAGTTTCGTCGAACTATGTGGCCTAATTGCGAGTGCATACAAATGAAAGAGGTTTTTGTATCGTCAATAAAGTAAAGTACAGTAGGTTAATTGTGAAAATGTATCACAATATTTTGCTTTAAGATGTGTTAAATAAACGAAATTTCTGACTCGTGACTTTGGAAACAAGACCAAGTGCCTAATCATTCAGAGGGACAATTGAAATACCGACTAGTGTATAAACCGAAATATTTACGAGAAGATTCAGTAGTAATGAAAATTTTTAATAAGTTGATTTCCTTTTGTTTCACAAAAATGAGAGTCCTACCTGGAATTATATTCTTGATTTTAGCGATTTTGCCTAAACCTGGTGGTGAGTTTAATATATAATACACGTATAATTTAAAGCAAAAGTTTGTTTCAATCCACACAAAAGTTTTTATATAAAAAATAATAAATAAATAGTCTTTTTGAGTAGAAATTAATCTTCTGTCTTAAAAAATCATCACTTTGGTTAAGGATTCAACTGTATAGTTAGAATTTTGGTTTTTGTTGGAAATTAACTTTTTCAACTTAGAATGTAACTATTTTATCTTTGTTTTAAAACTTGTGTATTTTTGAGTTTAAAATTTAAATAACAAGTTAAAAATTCAACTATATTGGTAGAAAATTCAGTTATTGTGCTAAAAATTAACCTCAACTACAAGGTAGAAAATTGGCTTTGTTGCGGAAAATTCATGTATTTTGTTAAAAATTCATCTTGCTTTTACAGAAAATTAATTTTTTTTAAATGAAAATGTAACTTTTCCCTTTTTTCCTAGAAGCTTATCTTTTTTAGTTCAAAATATATCTTCTTGGTTGAAAATTAAACTATATAGTTAAGAATAAAACTATCTATCCGAAAAATTAACTAGTTGGTAAAAAATTAGTCTTTGTTGTTGAAAATTAATTTTTTCATCCGAAAATGTACCTGTGCCATTTTTGGTTTAAAACTATTCTTTTTTAGCAGAAAATTCAAATATTTGGTTGAAAATTTAATTATTTTTGGAGAAATTTCAACTATTTGATGTCGGTTTAATCATTCAAATATTTTGAGTACAGTTTATGTATTTTGTTGAAAACTAGTCAGGAAATTTTGAGGGAAAAGGGGAAGCGGAAAAAAGGAAAGGTGAAAAGGGAGAATGGAAAAAGAAAACTGAATAGGAAAAAGGGACAAAGGAAAACGAAAAGGGAAAGAGGGAAGAGAAAAGGGGAAAAGTAGAAGGGAGAAGGAAAAAGGGAAAAGGGCAGAGCGGGAAAGAAAAGTGTAGAGGCAAAAGGAAGAAAGAAAATGAAAACAAGAAAACTAGAAAGTAAAAAGGGAAGGTAAAAAGAGAAGGAGAAAAAGGAAAAATGAAAAGGGAAGGGGGAAGGAAAAGGGGAAAACACAAAGGTGACAAGGGAAAATTGAAAAGCGAAAGGGAAAAGGACAGGGAAAGGGGTAGGTGAAAAGAGAGAGAGGGAAAAGGAAAATGAAAAGGTTAAGGGGGGAGAAAAAGCAGAAAACAGAAAGATGACAAGGAAAAGTTGAAAAAAGAAAGGAAAAAGGGAAAAGGGAAAAGTAAAAGGAAAAAAAGAAATAAACTACTTGGTGAAGAAATATTTTGTTGTTAAAAATAATTTTTTAATTTGAAAATTTAGTTATAAAATGTTTGGTTTAAAACTTTTCTTTACGTTTTTAGTTTAAAATTCTTCTTTTTTGATAAAAACGGGGTATCAAAGGAATTGAAAATTTTTTCTATAAAAATTGTTAACAGTTTTTATAAATAAATAAATAAATAAAAAATATTGCATGGTGTAAAATAATTCATTCATTCAACATTCTATGCAATAAAATGCTTCTATTTTTGAGTCAAACTGTACAAAAATATACAAAACATAAGTATCTGATAAAACCAAATTTTCACGATTCTACAAAATTAAAAAATTAAAATTAAATAAATATAATTGCTCAAATTTACATCAATATATTTTTTATATATAATTATAAATAATTTATTAATTATAAGGCTCGAATTTAATAATCAAATCACTATAGAAATTCCATTTGCAAATTTTTTAATGCCCTAAATTCGTGGGATTGAAAAAAGTGAACGATTAAGAAAGTGCACTGGTTCTTAATTCATATTGTTTGGTATTTCTTCGATTTTAAATAAAAAGTTTTCTTTGCTAGAAATTTTTGTTGCATAAAATTCTATTGATAAAAATTTTTAGGTTTCTTTATTTTTTTCAACAACAAAATTTTGCAGTGGAGATGGTAGTTAACATTAAGCTAACACCTTCACTTTCTAAAATCACAAAATAATAAAAATTTAATTTCACTAGAATTTTGGACTTTTTTCTTACTTTAAAAATCGTCCAAAAAAATTTATAAAGACAACCCTCAAGTTTCAAAATCATCATTGTTAAAAAAATTCGTGTTTCTCACAAACATCATCACAAAATTCACATTAAGAAAGATCTAGATTCTGTTCTCAGATCCCTTATAATATTAAACAACCCCCAAAATACACTTTTTGTATTTTTCACGAAACAGTTTTAAAGATTCTTCATGTAAAACAGCAAATAAATTTGTGATTTGAAAACATTTACAAAGTTCACATTCTGTAAACTATAGTGCAAAAATCGGTGTGAGTATTTCCGGAGAGCCCAAAAAAGTTCAAAAATACGCCGGAAATAATTTTGTGAAAAATTCAAATTTTTAAATGGGCGTTGATTTTAAAACTAGAGGGTTGTTGTGAGAAAATTTTTTAACCGGATTTCAGGAGCTTGAACAAAATTTTTCAGCTCAGAAGAACAAAAGAAATAAACGTTTCTTCGTGTACGGACCCATATTTTTTATGATTATAAAAAGAAAAAATTTTATCGCAGTTAAAAATTGAAATATGTATAACTTTTTGAATATTAAATCACCACTATGTGCCGTTTTTTATGTTCTTAAGTTTTTTATTTCATGTATATATGCTGAATATAATGATTTCTTTAATACCAGCGCCGGAACTTGCTACTTACCCGTTCGTTCTCAAGAATCTAAGTCGGTCTTTACGCGATTGGTGACGTCACAGCTAAGTAATGTGCCGTTTAGTTCTTTAGAGAACTAAGTAATGCCATGCGCATTCTAATCTACCCTTTCTCCCTACAACTGCGCATCCTCATTCAGATTCTCGCTAACGAACGTGGTTGCTCATTCCGGCCTGGTGAT
>JAUELO010173689.1:0-27494 GCA_032357855.1 Amphibolips quercusostensackenii | reverse complement strand
CTCAGCAGAGTGACCGCCTTCTCGTAAACTACACAGTTCAGAGTCCAGAGATTAACATCTTCGGGGAGCGAATCGGGAAGAGCAGTATTTGCTTTAGCTAATTTGTCCATCCTGAGGAAGACATTTTGGTGGATTTTTGATCTCCTAGATCTCATATTAGCATTATCGGTTATCTGCAAAGGTGTTCTGGCAGGAGCAGGTGACATGTTCGCTGAAGAATTTCGCTTTTCTAGATGAAGAGCTTTATATTTGTTTTTGCGCGGAAGGGTACGTGATCTCTTAAATACTGAGGCGTTTTATGAGCATATTTCGGGTGCATATTGATCCAACGTGCATGTTACCTCTGCATAAATCCTCTTCGCGTCGGTGAGCTTTTTTGACAACAGGTGAGCATGTCCCTCCTGAGTTGATCCGACCATTCAAAACAATGTTCTTGCGTTTGCCCGGGTCACTGCCTGTTAGTCGTCTCTGTTCGGTCCTATTGACACTCACAAGTGAACCATGGCCTTTATCTGAGAGACGCCTATTGTGGGTGGCACTGCGCGATACTGGTGACGTAACCGCATGATTCGTTGCATTGTGGAGTTTGCCCAATGCAACGTGGCTGACTGCAAGAGCTCAAGCTCCTAGGCGATGGGGTCGCCACATCCCTTCGCCACAACGGCTTTTTGGCGAGGAATCAAACCCCGGTCTTCCACGCGACAGGCGGCGATACTGACCACTATACTATCGAAGTAATAATATAATAATAATGATAATAATGATTATTATTGTCTTGTTATTCTGGTTCATTTAAGTCACGTGATACTCCGGTTTAAAACCTAATGTACCATACCTATTCTTTTGGAACCCCTGTGAAACAGAGGTCATCCTTGTTGCTACAGTATCATTTAGGTCCTTTATTATAAGTGAATATACCACCGGTCGACTCCACCACACTGATATGGGCCTGTGAAAATTTTCCTGCTTCTAATTTGTATTTAGAACCGCTGTGCAAATTTAATCAAAACCAGTGATAACCTACAGCTGCATCCTAAATTTTATGTGTACGCGCATTTCCTAGACGTTAGGCCAGGGGAGAGAAAATCTGCAGCAATTTTTTTTTATTTTTCACAGAAGTCTTCAGATAGACCTACAATTCTCAAAAACTTTTGCTGTTGAATAACTGAATGTGTCAAAAGTTTTTAAACAGAAGTCTTTAACCTTAGAGGACCCTATTTTTTACATGCTGTATATTCACAAAAGCAGTTGTAATGAATTCAGACAGAGTTGCAGACAAAAAAAAAATTGCCATGATCTATTAATAATGCAAAACTACCCCTACATATAAAAACCATTCCTAAGGTTGTCTATAACTTGTTTTACAAGTTCTTATGACTTTTGATTTTATTTAATAAGCAGAAAAATATTCAAAATAACTTGGAGCTATTCTAAGGTTCTTTTCAACAGCACTAGCACTCTTAAACTACAACAAAATTAATAAAATAACTCCTAATTGTGAATAATTTTTCATCTATGACTTCTAGTCTATATTTATTTTTTGTTGCACGGATTATCCATTAATGAATAAAAACAAAAAATTGAAATAAAGTGCAGCGTTCTAGCCTCACCCTGCATTAACATGCTCACGCAGAACACTACTTTGGTTTACTATTGCTGCTGAGTCAATGTACAGCGCGACACTCAGCATTTAATTTTATCAAAGGACAGAATGTCTTAAGTAATCGTTCATTTATTATATGACGCGTTTTTTTTAGAGAAAAAGGAGAATACAATTTCCATAAAGTTAAATAGGATACTACAATATAAGCCATAACAAAACGCGATGCGTAATATATGAACGATCCCTAAAGATCTAATAGTGATAAGGAATTAGTGGACACCACGAGTGTTTAGAAAATACAACGCCTTTTGATGCCTTCAAAGAAAATTTTGAACGTAATCTGGAAGCAGAAGTGGCATTCAGTATCAAAAGCATCGAGAAAAAGTATTTTTTTACCCTATTTTTTGATAAAATGGTAAAAGACATAGTAGTAAAATTTATGTAACATGTATGCTGAAACACAATGCCCGATTGTTTCTAATTTAAACCTAGGCAGTTCGTTAAATTCCAAGGCTGAAAGATTATTGGAGCACAGACATCCACTTCTAAAAGTTGAGCAATATCGTGAGTTATGACCCGTGAGCATTCTAAGCAGATAACATTAATTTATCATGTGAATTTCAATGACACCCTGCATCCCAAAGAAGATCAGAATTATGATAAACTGCACGTTGACGAGATGAATGAAAATATAGAAAAAGCATCTCTAGAATTCAAAAACTTTAGCGGTTGATGAATTTATAAATTTATCTAAAAGTCGTTTATCCCTCAAGCAACACAATTTCATGAAGCCAATAAAAAGGAGCCATTATGTTTGGTGTCTGGCAAATTATAATCAGAGTCAGTGGCGTGTAAACCATTTCCTAATATTACGTAATATCGCGCGCAAGTACCTTTTATGCTCACGTTATGTATTTTTGAACGCGCTTTTGGAAAACAGAGTTCCTACTGGGTATTAAAGAGTTTTAAATGAATAGTTAAATCTTGCAATGCTGTGAATTTTTATTTTCAATAATTTACTGTAGATTATGTAAAACATTAAAAAATAAGAAATCGAAAGATATACTCTATCTCAGTTTCCCTTATCTTACCTAAGTGTATAACAAGATTTATTAGCTGAAATTGTTTTTCATGCCGATTCTTATGAAAGTGCGTGTAATATTTACAAGAAATCTAGTTTCATGTATTTTAAATAGAAAATTTTTTTAATGGGCAACAAATTTAATTTATGTTCATAATTAATCTAAAGTTTCGTATTTTATCATAAATTAAGAAGCACATACGTTCTATCATTGTTTATTCGCGGTTTTTTTTCTATTGCGTGGCCTTAAGCTGATATATAAACTTGTGAAAAAAGTCAGTTCTTACAAAAAAAAAAATTATGTCACTCTGTCTACGAAGATATTTTTTCTTTTGCTGAGCAAAAGAAGAATTCAAAATGAAAATCTCAATTGCTTTGTTGGCTTTATTCATTATTTGTGAGTATGAATCATGTACATTTAAAATTATTGCTAAAAAAATAAACAATTTTTTGATTTCTTTCATCCCCTTTATTTGTCGAATCAAAAAAGACATATCTTTTGCTACCTTATCTCATCTGTGGTTGATACCAGTGTCGAAATTTACAAATGGTCGAATATATAAACAATAAAATTAGATTATAATAAAAACAGTTCCATTTTTAACCAGATAATGAAATTGTTAACGAATAAAATGAATTCAACAAATAAAATGAATTCACACAATTTGAAGATTTCAAAAAATTTCGAAAATTAAAAAAATTCCACAAATTCAGAGAATTCTAAGATTCAAAGAATTCTAAGATTTAAAGAATACTACGAGTTTAAAGAAATTTACCAAATTTTCATTATTGTTACCTGTTTGTGTAAATATGAAAATAACAGCATATATATTGGCTAATTTGATAAAAATCTAAGGAAATAATGTTGCCACATTTACACACATAACTAAGAATTCAGATTCAATCATACGGCAGTGACAAAACAATTTCACATTTGTGTGCAAATAAAACTGATAACTATGTAAGATTTATTAATGTAAAATTTCATAATTTATTAGTTTTACAACTAAAAAGTCCAGTGCAGTGGAAACTTTTCCTCGCATTCTTTAGAGGAAAATAATTAACACGTTTATTTTGTTTTAATATATTTTTTATTTTCATGCTATGATTTTTTATAAAGTGTATAAAGTTCAACATTTTTCAATCGCTATTAACATGAAAACTATTCTAAAACTAAAAATATTTTTAGGAAAAATTTTGGTAGTCACGTAAGTTTGTATTTCGCATAAGCTTAATGAAAACATGTTAATAATGCATTGTTTTTGTTATATCACCTATGTTTTTCGCAATTGTTATAAACCAATTAAATTTTTTGAAAGTTAAACCATTTTTGCTTCCTCGGAAAAATAGATTTGTAATGGTAACAATTTAAAAAACATTTTAATTTCTTTGATTATATCTTACTCAATTTAAAAATGTCTAATACAATATTCGAAGCAATCGTTCGGATTTTCGTGTGGATCTGTGGATGTCATACTTACTTTTGAACAGTAGAGGATTTTCAGAAATGTTTATTAAATTTTTCTTAGCACTTTATAATATTTTGAAAATTAGCTTTTCACAGTAAAACTTTTTTCTTCAATATTATTTAAAGTCAATGTAAAAATATGAAAGATTGCTCACTGTTGAATTTGCAAACAGTCTTATCAGTACAATAATAAACAACTGGAGACCAGAGGAAAACAATAAAGAATGGTGACTTCAAAAAATTAAATTTGTTTATAACAAGTGCAAAAAACATGAGTAGCATGAAAAAACAATGCATTATTCACATTTTTTCATTATGCTTATACAAAATACGAACTTTAATGACGACGAGAATTTTCCCTAAAAATTAATAGTTTTCGAGTTATTATTAATTAAAAAAGATTGAATTTAATAAAATGTGAAAGTTTAAATAATCATAGCATGAAAATCAAAAATATCATATCAAAATAAACAAAATGTTTTTTGATCTTTTTTCTATATATAGTTAGTTGTAGGCCGAGCGGGAAGTTCGAACAACGCTTCCCTGGCGCTAAAGCTATGAAGCCTATTGTGCCACACACTCAACTATTCGCTCTTAGCAATTGACCACAGCCCTCTTAAGAAGCCCAGTATACTAAGTACTGATCGCGTTATAATTTCCTAAGGTTTCATAAAATGGGCCACAAGAGTTTGCTGCCTGAGCCTAGCTAATGCCGGGCACTGGCATAATACATGCAGGGATCTTTTATTATCCCTGCTACACTTCGTGCACTTTTGCGAGGGGTTCTACCTCATTTTGTGCGTAAGATAATCCAGGTGGACGTTCCTTGTAAACTTCTGAACCACTGTCCTTGTATCTTTTCTGGGTAAACTTAGGATTTCCTTGGTTCTTTACTTTTTGTACGTGTAGCCCAGAGTGGCTTTCGCCTGTTGGCAACCCTGAATTTGTTTTCAATATTTCCGTTGTGTTTCGTTTATATCCAGCTTTCAAGAGCTATCCTGTTGCAGAAAGACGCTAATCCCACTTCTAATTCGAGTCCTACGTATTAACTCGCTGCATCGCACTTTGCCAGCTGAACAATGTTTCGTTGCTTTTGACTCCTGCTTGTCCAAGAGACCCATATAAGAGCCACTTTATTCTATTATGCAAGTTGGCTTAATGCCATTTTTAATTCCCAAACCAGCTTTGCTGTAATGTCCAGTTTTCCAACCACAATTAAAGTCGCTTGTCTGTCTAAACAGAACGTGATCTGCCTGCCAGCAGCCTTCTCCTCTAATAATGTCTCAGCACAGCAAAGTATAGACAGAACCTCCACCTGAAAGACAATAGCATTCCTTCCAAGCAGGATCTCTATCCCCCTCTTTCTTGTGCTGTCATTAATTCCTGTACCTGGCCCTCCCTCTAATTTTAAGCAATCTGTGTTGACAATTTTCTATTGGAGGATAGGGGTACCATTTGCTTTTTACGTGTACCTGTTTGGAATGCAGAAGCGAAGGGTTTTGGTGAAGCTAAAGCGCTTTGTTATTTTATCTTGACTCATTTTTAGAATCTGCAATGTGCTGATGTCCTTTAGGAGCCTAGTGTGTCTAGTCCACGAGGCCATTTACTTACTCTTGCCACGCGGCCAATCGCGTGAGCTGCTCCTGCAGTTATCGCAACATGCAGGGGCTCTTAAGCATGAATCCTGTCGCCGCTGTGGGCGTTGTTCTCTGTGCTTCCGTCAAACCTTTAAATCCGGGCTCTCCACATTCAGCAGGCGTTGACTGCCGCGACAGGTGTTTGACTAACGCAAAGTTTGTCTGTCATTTCTTTCTTGGGCTTCTAGAAATTCTAGAAAGGTGTCAGGTCCTTACGGTCACGGCTTTTTACGGCTTCTAGCTTACACCGAAGGGTCTAATTTTTTGGGCTCAAGTTCAAAAAACATTTCATTTTTTAGTTCAAACTTTAATTCACCGTGAAGAATTAGAGACCAGTCGAACGACAAGAATGATTAGGGACTATTTTTCCTAATCTCTAAACTGCCATTGGCAGTATTTGCAGTTAAAGACTGACTTCTGGAGAGCCCTGCCCTAAACGATAGCGTTTGTAATTGTTGCAATCTGTCCTGCATCGTTTAAAGTGTAAGTAAATAATGCCACACTTACACACATGATTAAGAATTCAGTTTTAGTCGTAAGGTAGTGACGAAGCAATGTCTCATTTGCGTTTAAATAAAACTGATAAAAATTTAAGATTTATTAAAGTAATATCTTATTACTTGAACAATCCAGACATTTCTAGTAGAATTAAAATTTGTATTTGACATGAGCAAAAGTAAATTCATTCTCAAAAGTATAAATCAAAACTTATATTTACAACACCCGAAAAATACTATTTTTAAAATATTTTTAGATTAGTATTTAAACTGAAATAATAATTTTTAAAGTTTTCACCTCCTGAAGTTATTTGTTGCTCATTTAACCTCAAATAAAATGAATATATAATGAATAAACAAAAATTGCTGACACTACCGCTATTTTTAAGGTTTTGCATTTGGTTACGACTGAGTTGAAGTCGGCGTTTGTTATTTAAAAGCACTCAAGATTTCAAAGAGCTAAGTTCATTTAATTTAATTTACAAAATTTTTTATTATTATAGGCATTATTTAGACATTCTTAAAGCTTAAAAATCAACAAAATTTTTAATAAATTATTTACCATTAATTCAGTGTGTTTACGATTAATATTATTTTTGTGGTAAGAAAATAAAAGTAACAAAATATTTCAAAATCCAAATTGATCAGTATCGAGTAATCAAATATGAAATAACAGGGTTACCACAAAATCCGAATTCTCAACAAAAATTCTAATAGTTGATATTTCCACCACAAAAAATTTTGATTTTCAAATATAAGCGGTTTTATATAATTAAGCAAATTTTTTACTAATTTAATACATCTTCAACCAAAAAAAAAATTTTTTTCTACCAAACAAATTTTTTAAACTAAATACATGTATTCTAAGCAAGTTCTGAATTTTCAAAGGAATATTTGACACAACAGTTGAATTTTCATCCAAAAATATAAATTTTTGACCAAAAACATCAATTTTTTAACAGAGCAATTAGGTTCTTATTAAAACAATAAATCTCAAATCGAAAAAAAAGAAACTTTCAACACAATATTTGAATTTTTAACCCAAAAGATGAGGTTACATCAAAATAGTAAATTACACAGGTCTAAAAAATAATGGGGTTGTGTTTGTTGTTAGAATGTGGAAAGTCAATTTCAAAGTGATATTTTGCGTAAAATCCGAATCTGAGCTTAGAATTGGTCCATCACGTCAGGATTTTGAAATATTTGAGGTTATGTACTCGAAAAATCGGGGTTTTTTGCTATTTTTAACGTTATGTACAGGGCGCACAAAATTTTTTTGGTCTAGTTTGCAAGTGGCGTCATTTATTTACATCTATCCGCACAATGCTATGAGCATTTACTTTAACTCTTTGGGGCAAAGCGTTTTGTGCTCACTAATTTCTCTTGAAAATTTGTACTCGGGGGTTTTTATGGTCGCTGAATATAAATTCATATTTAGAAGGTTGACATTTTTATTTCCAAAATAGCGGATATGCTCCGAAGAGTTAAAATGAATGCTCATAGCATTGTGTGGATAGATGTCAAAAATTAAAATAGCCGTAACTTTGCAAAAAAAAATCGTTGATGACCTTTCGGTAGCTGATTTCAAAGGGTAAGGGTAGTACTAAATGATGACACTTGCAAACTACACTGAAAAAATTTTGTGCGCCCTGTACATAACCTCAAAAATAGCAAAATAAATCATTTTTTAAGTACATAACATAAAATATCTCAAAAACCTGACGTGATGGAGCAATTCTGAGCATGGAGTCGGATTTTACGCAAAAAATCACATCGGAAATGACGTCCTGCTTTTCGACAACAAAACCTTGCAGACCTCTGTTATCAATTAAACATATAAACTTTCAACTCGAAAGATTAATTTTCTTGAAAAAAATATTAATTTTATCAAAATACATGAATCTTTAACCAAATTTTGATTTTCAAATGAATTTTTAACATGGTGGTTGAATTTTCAGTCACAAAAATGAGTTTTTTACCAAAAAGACAAATTAAAAAGCCAAAAAGAATAATTTTCTACTAAAAGAGATTAATTTTCAACAAAACACAGAAATTTTCATACAAATAGCTGAATTTTTAACTTAAGAATATAAATATACAACGAAACATAGAATAGTTAAATTTTCAAAAAAAAAAAAAATATTTTATAACTAAAAAAAAAAATTTTCAGCAAAATAGATCAATTTGTAAGAAAAGAAATTAAGTTTCTGATGAAATTATAAATCTTTATGTAACAAATGAACTTTTATTTCAACAGTTGAATTTTCTACCCACAAGATGAATTCTCAAATAAGATTTATAAATTTTTAACCAAAAAGATGAACTTTGAACCAAGAAGATTAAATATCTGTAAAAAAAAAAATTTGACAAAAAATGGCATGGGTAAATTTTCATTAAAAAAAATAATTTTTAACAAGAGAATATTAACAAGGTCCATGCATTTTCAACCAAGTGTTGTAGACCTGAAGAATTTAGCAAACAAAAGTTACCTTTTTAACTAAAGAAATAGATTTTTAACCAAAAGAATAATTTGAAACAAAACATATGAATTTGTAACAAAATTTTTCAGTTTAGGTGAAATACTCAACGTAACAGTAAAATATTCAATAAAAAAAAAATTTAACAAAGATTGTGAATTAGTCAACAAAAAGTTTAGTGTTCTGCCAGAAAAGGCAGTTTCAACTAAATGCACAAATTTTGTACCAAACATTTGAATTTTCAACTAAAACAGATTAATGTTCGGACAAACATGGAATAGTTGAATTTTAAGTTACAAGAATTGATATACAAGAAAAAAAATAAATTAAAATTGTCAAATTAAAAAAAAGACAGGGTTTCCTATAAAATGGTAAATAATGAATAAAAAAGAAGTAATTTAACAATGTAGCTCCACTTTTAAATGAAAATAGTGGAATTACGAACAATAAAGTTTTTCACTCGCTATTTACAAATGGCAACAATCTTAAAAAATTAATTCAAAAAAATCCTGGGATCAAAATATAATTGACATAATAATTCGAAAAGAACTGATTTAAATTCCTTGTTAATTCCAGATTTTTCTGTGTTTCTTTCATGGAATTAAGCTTCCTAGAGGAAGAAAATTGTCCCCCTTCTCCCGATAACCACAGAGAGAAATTCCTGATTACAGTAACCTGATAAATACTGTTGAAATTGATTTGACGCCATTTTCAGGTTAGAACTAAGCTCAAAAGAGTTGTACCAGTGTCTATTTTTTCTAGTTACAGGAACCAGAATTAATAATCACAGTGGCCTGCGAGACAGTCAAACTATTGATTACATACGTCGAAAAATTTCAGGTTACAGTTTTCAAATTTTCAAATAACTATTAAATTAATTAATAGCAAATTAAGAACAATAATCAGCCTCATTAAATTCTTATGGTATCGATCAATCAACACATTTTTGCAACCAAAGTTTTTGAACAGTAATACAAAAATATTCATACTTACTTTAGTTGCAAGAAAAGCACCTCGCAGCCTTGCAGAACTTACAAAAAACCATATATGTAATACTTCTATATTGCTAAAGCCTATACCTACCTCACAATACGTGGCGCGTGGAGCAAAATTAGAGTGCGGATGATATCGCTTTTTCTCTCTCTTACCTTGTACTTCAGCATCAGCGCGCACGCGCAGAGAACTATAGCAGTAAGCGGCGCACGCGCAATGCTGCGTAAGTACAAGTCGCTGTGTAAGACAGAAAAACATGTCTGCACTCTGATTTTGTCCAAGAGGCCTCTGACGCTGTGCGCAATATAGGATTATTATATATATATATGCAAGAAACTAGCCTTTAATCACCAATAACCACAAAATCAATTTGTCTAAATGTGCTCATTCCATAGTGCGTATGCACGATAGAAAAATTACTGTTTCACGTAGTTACTCCAAACATGGGTATTCTGGTTACAATAACTAGAATTTTTCTCAACCCTGCTACCTCGAAGCCACTACAAATTTGAGTTTTCTGTAACCAGAAATCTTTGACAGATTCATGCTGAAATGGTTGTCAAACACATTTTAAGCTGCGACGCACAATGGTCAAAAATACCAAAAGGCTGGAAATAATTCATTGATGTCATCATTTTGCAGTGAATTTGTTTACGTAGGGGTTTTTGGGGCAGCTGATCATGAATCTGATATTGTTTTTTGAAAAAAGAAAAAAAGCGGATACAAAATAGTGGAAGACTCTCACGAATTATGTTTTTTTTTTATAAAAAAAGGATTACTTTGAGGTTTTTGGTGTCGCTTATTACGAATCTGATATTGGCTTCTAAAAAAATGGCGGGTGCAAAATGACAAGGGATTCTTTAAGAATTTTTTTTTTATAACAAAATAATTTCTAGGGGGTTTTTGAGCTCGCGGATTACGAATCTAATATTAGTTTTACAAAAAAAACATGGCGGAAAATTCTTATTAAAATTTAGCTTGCTGACAAAAACCATTACTCAGAAGTTTTTGAAATGTCAGTATGAAGTTATGCTTAGTATCGTGCGGGATGGAGTGTAGAAGTAAGAGTGATATACAATTTACATCATAGCAAATTAGATCACAGGTTAAAAAATATTCCTAATATTTTATGATATTTAAATTTACTTCATGAAATAATGTTATCAATATCCAATTAAATACTGTCCTTATATTTCATGTATCACTGAATCTTCATTCAATAGTATGAAAAATGACACTAAAAGTAATTTTCTTTTAGTCACGGCGTGCATACGTTTCGATGCGTTCAACGTCTGTAAACGAGAAAAGAAAAGAAAAAGGTTTAGAGCAGCACCTGTCCGTAGCTTTCGATCTCGATTGATGCTACGGGTACTACTACACTTATTTGAATCTTTGAATATGCCTTTAGGAATTTTTTTTTTTGCATTATGGCCAGCTGTTTAGGATTTTTGACCACTGTGCGACGTGTGGTTGCTGTAACCATAAATAGGAAACCGTGCTTAACCTGTTTACTGCAAACAGTTTTTATGTTATTGTTACGGTATTGTTTGTTACTCAGACTGTGCTTTGTATCACTGGTAACCACATTCAATTTACCAGATTTTTGAGGTTAGTGTAACCACGGCCTATTTCTCTCTGTGCAGAGAGCATCAAAACTTGATAGAAAACCGTTTACGTACATATACCACGCATGAGGAAGATATACATAATGCATGTGATTACGTATATGTACATGAGTATGCAAAAGTTAGAGGGGAAAGGTGGAAGCTTAAGTGTCTAAGTAATTGAGTGACCAAGTGAGAGAGAGAGACAGAGAGAGCAAATGACTGAGTGAGTCATGTAAATAGTAAAAATAATGAAGTGAGTGCATTATTGATTCTGGGAGTGATCGACTAAGTGAGCCATGCAGTGACTGAGAAGGCCAATAAGTGAGTGATTTAGTAATTATCTGAATGAGTAAATAAGTAATAATGTTAGTAAGTGAGTCAATGAGTGATTGATTTAAAGAATAAGTGAGTGAATTGACATGAAGGAATTAAAAGACAAATTTTGATAGATATGGTACGATGAGATAAGGAAAAGGAGATTCAGAAAGATAAACGAAATTTAGAATTGCAGTGATACATTTTATGCACATATTACTTTCTATTATAAAGATTCAAAATTATTGGTGAGACTTTTAGCACAAAGATAACGATGTCATCCCTTATGCCTTTATTTTTATAATAAACAGGTTATCCTGGCAACATTTTGGGTATACCCCCTCAAGCCATAAACCTTAAAGAACCTATTGGCGATGTTCTCACTTTAAATATGTACAAGTCATTTTGCCGCATAAAAGGTTTATACAATCCGATAAATCCGTTAATTCAATATTATCGCAAAGAATACCTCGGCAAGAATACCAGGGAATATATTGAGAAATCCCGACGGTGCCGAGATGATGGCAGGATGTTTGAATTATCGCTAAGCCTGGTCCCAAAATTCTGCGATCCAGAAGCAGATCAACATGACATTGCACATTCAATTCATAACAATATTTGCAGCAAAATCACATCAATGTAAGTTTCATAAAAATTTCATCTGTACCTATGAGATTTAAACTTTGGCTTTTTTAGTTTAAAAGCTTGCATTTTATTTTTAAGGTGAATTAAAAAAATCAATTATTTTCCAGTTTTGAGAACTTTCTTAATGGTCGTGAAACAAAACTGTATTACGTATTATAATTGAACAAACTCGTCTGTCGGTCACCAGCTGTGCTCAGAAGTTTTTTCTGCAGTTTTGCTCTTCTGGACAAATATTCAGGCGAATTCGAGCACCATTAATGAAAATCCGGCTGCAGATGGTAGAAGATCTTACACATTAAAGTCCTTTCAGATTTATGTCTTGATATGTATCCAGAATAATTCCAGAATAATAAAGGTTTAGAATTTTATTCATCTGTTTCATTTCAACAACATATCAGGCATTATAGCAGGCAGTTTAAATATCGATTTATTAGACCGATGCTTGAATTAAAAAAATTAACTTTCTACCAAAAACAGATGCATTTTGAAGCAAAAAAATAAAGTTTTTATCAAATAAGATGAGTTTTCAAGTGAAAAAATAAACATATTAAAATGGAATAATTACATTAACGGTTTGAAAAATTAAATTATCTTTCACAACAGAGGATTTTTAACAAAACATATAAATTTTCACCTAAGTTAGTAAATTTTTATCTTAAATAATAATTCTTTAAACAAAAAGAATATTTGTGAAATTAAATTTTTTTTACGATAAATCTTTACATAAAAAATATGAAAAATTTAACAATACAGTTCAACTCTTAAGCAAGCAATTTATTTTGCAATGAAAAAAATTAATTTTCAACAAAGAAGTTCAACTTGAAACCAAGTAGTTGAATTTTCAACCAAACAATTCAATTCTCTGCAAAAAAATATAAATCCTAACTTCAGAAAAAGCACATTTAAAAAAAAATTAAAACTGTGATTTTCGGGTAAAAATTTACAACCAAACAGTTGCATTTTTAACAAAAAAGATTACTTTTCTAACAAGAAGAATAATTGTCTGCGAAAAGAGATCAATTTTTAACAAAATGCGTATATTTAAAAGAAAATAGATCGATTTTCGATTAAACAATGAGTATTGAATAAAATACTACGATTTTTTAAAAAAGCGGTAATTTTTCAACGAAAATTGTGACTTTAAAAACATAAATTTCCACAAAAACAAGTTTATTTTTAACCAATCAATTAAATTTTAAAACAAATGCATGAATTTTCCACCAAGGAGATTAATTTTTTATAACAAAAGACAAATTTTTAACTAAAATGATGATCTCTCAACCAAAAAAATACTTCTCAACGCAAAAGTTTAACTTTTAACCAGGTAGTTGTATTTTTAAACAAAAAAGATGACTTTCTAGCACAACGTTCAATACATAGTTGATATTACAATCCAAAATGATTTCAATTTAAAATTTGAAAAAAGATGAATTTACAAAAAAAATCAACAAAATAGTTATATCTTTTACAAAAAAGATGAATTTTTAACCAAGAAGATTAATTTTTTACCAAAAACATACGTTTTCAATCGAAAAGATGAGTTTTTAACTAAAGTGACAAATCACCCACCAAACAAGTAAATATTTAACAGAATAGTTTTACATTTAACTAAGTATTAGAATTTTCAACAACAAAAAATTAATTCTTAACAAAAAATATGATAGTTGATAAACCAAAAAAAAATATTTTTAATTTTAAATAAAAAAGATTTAAATTCCTTTAAAAAGACAAATAAAAAAACTGGAAAAGGGGTGGAGGTAATTTTGCAACACCCTATTCCTTCTAAAGTTTAATGATTTTTTTTTAATTATTAAATTGATTTTATTCAAAAATTAATGGTCGGAAAATCTTTTAAATTCATGCATCAACTTTGATTTATTTTGCGGAACAAAGTTTTTCTGTTTGAAACGGATGTTATAAATTTTCCGAACGAGCATAAATTTCTTGATCTTTAAAAAAGTAAATAAATATTAAAGGTGATTTGGTTTTCCTTGAATCAAGAAATGTTTTTCGTTCTCACAAAAATTTAGAATTAAGTTTAAAAAAAATTTGTACAAAAAAAAACAGTTTTTTTGAAATATTATGCATTGCCAGTTTCCTTACTCTTCAATAAAATGTATCAATATTACAGGTCAATCAATTCATCGTTTCTATTCTCACATCGCATGAAATTATCAGAAAAAGAAAATTTTTTATTATGAAAAGCGATTTTTAATATAATATAAATGTTCATACTTCCAATCAATTGGAAATTGGTCAATTGATTCGTCTTGAAACAAAGATTTGTTTTTATCCTTGCGTAAATTTTAAATTATGTTAACAAAATAAGTTTTACTTTGAAAAACTGATTTTTAAAATTTCATACAGTGCTACAAAAAAATTCAATAAATATTTTCAGAAACCCTTTGGTCAGTTCCAAGATAATAACGATGAAAATAAGACCTCGAAATTTAATGAATTTATCTGCAACCGTTTTCAAGTTATTGTATTTACAGAAAAGTATGACAATTACACTTTCGCACATAAGCACCCACATCTACATACACACATTCACACACACACACACATCCGGACAGTTGCTAAAAACAATGTATTAGACATTTTTAAATTGGTAAACGTTTAATTAAATGAATAAAAAAAATTTCGAAATTGTTAGCATCACAAAGATTCCCCTATGTAAAAGAAAATTTTTTTTCATTTTTAAAAAAAGAAATTAGAATTTCTAAATTATCAGCGCTGGAACTTGAAAATAAAACCGGCAGATCAAAGTTAACGTCATATTTGCATCACTCTTAAAATACCTTTGTGGCATATGATTTATACATTCCATGTGCATGTCCATTATTAAATTTTATTCACATAAGATATTCATTGATCGAGAAATTTTAGTATATTATCATTATTATTATTATTATACCATTAAGTCATTTCCCTTTCGAGGTAGACGAGACTCACTTGGTGAAACCGAGAGAGTCGTATTTGGTTAGAGTTTACTGTTAAGGGCACCAGTACTAAACAATAATACAGAAAGGCGGTTACTAAAATGGAAGTTATAGAATGCTTTATCAAATTTCATTCATATTTAGAATTTCAGTTTTTAAGAAAATGGAAATTTTAATACATTTATTTATAAAAATAAACGCAATGATTCTTTGCTTATCAGTATTTTTTTCGCAAGGAAAAAGCTAAATAATTTTGCGTTCAAAATTTGTTTATTTCGAAAAATCAAAATAGTGACAAAATTCTTATTATGGAAAAAACTGTGAGGTTTGAAAAGTTGCAGGTGTCACTTATTTGTAGGCAAATTCGGTTAAAAAACAGAATAACGTCGAGCTATGTTATTGATAAATGGGTTAAATATACCTGAGTTTACTGAGGAGGAGGGTAATAATAACGAAGTGTCACTTGTCTTTATATCTGAAGAAGCAGCTATGAATGAAGAATTTTCATCAATTTCTGCAAGCAACGCAAACTAAAAACATGATAGTTAACATTACTTGACGAATTTTTCGCTGAATTTTCTACTTTGCAAACTTTATTCGTCAAAATGAACTTGACAGCAGACACAAGGTTTGAATGTTGCCATGGTCTTTGAAGTTAAGGTGCAATCGCATGCAGTACATAGTGGCAGATTAGCAGAATAGTGGAATAGCTTTTACCAATAAGGTTATTGCACAAACCAGGGCTCGAAACCTTCCAGGTTGGACTCATAAATATAATACTCCTGTATGGCGCAAAGCACAAGGGTGAAGCTAGCATAGGAATTTCCAGTAACAAATCTGACTTCCGGCTTAGTTTAATCTGGGATTTATTCTAGAGACTTTCAAAATATTCAGTTTGAGAAAATGTAGTGAACTTTGATATCGTTAGTGTGGTAGCACTGGTAGTCATGTCAGCGATGTCAGCGGGCCTTGTGTTCAAGTCGCAGTGCAGTCAACGTGTTCTCCAAAAATGTATTGAGGCTCATGATGACCCTCTCCAGCGTCTTCTACGTAAATTCAAAATTAAATTTCTAATAAACGCGTGTTTCAATTAGAATAATTAAATTAAATTAGTTTGTTTTTACAAAAGTCAGTACGAGGATGGTTCTCAGAACACAGAAGAGGGGTCTTGGGTCTAAATTAAAAAATTTAAAAAAGCGTCTTAAATTATGCAAATTCCATTAAATTAGTGGATTACCATAAGAGCTG
The DNA here is from genome assembly GCA_032357855.1 of Amphibolips quercusostensackenii. Lineage (NCBI taxonomy): Eukaryota > Metazoa > Arthropoda > Insecta > Hymenoptera > Cynipidae > Amphibolips > Amphibolips quercusostensackenii. Next base: position 10,981 of record JAUELO010173689.1, on the reverse strand, counting down.
GTACAAGGGGATTTTTTGAGTAACGGAACACAAATGCGAGTGAAAACTAAAAAATTTAAATAAATTCAAAAAACCTTATTTATGCGGTATATTTTTGCAGTAGTCAGTACAAGGAGGTTTCTTTATTTTTAGAATAGAAATTTTGGGTCAACATTACAATTTTAAGACTTGGAATCTCCATCGTTATAGAATTCACGAAAATTTACAAATTTAATAACATATTTTAAAGTTAAGTATTTTTTAGAAGTTAGAGGCTACATTTTTATGCTGTGACTCAAAAAATCTTCTCATACTTACTTTCTTGAAAATGCGCTAACTGAAAAAAAAATAATTTAAGTCACACTTTCTCACTTTCATAGAAATCAACCACTTTAGCACATTGGTTCAAATGTTTAGCTATAATTTGAAATGTTCTACTTTTGCCCCCTATCTCGTATTCTGTGACTTAAAAGCTTTCCTCATTATGGCTTTCGTGTAAGCCTACTAATTTAAAAAATTTTTTAAATATAAATAAATTATTCAATTTTTTTAATTTGATTGGAAATTTGTATTCTGCGACAATCGCGCAATCATAAGTGCCGTGTAACTATACTGCGCATTCATTAGCGCCATGTAACTCTACGGCGCAGTTTCAAGTGCGGTGTAACCTCACTTCGCAGAAATATGTGCAATTAAACTCTGCTACGCAGATTTAAGGACTATGTAACTTTTCTGCGCAGCTAAGATTATTCCTCAACCTTACTGCACAACTATAAGCGGCGTATAATTAAACTGCGCATATATAAAAGTCATGTCACTGTACTGCACTTACGTGACTAGAATATAACTCTACTGCGCAACTGCAAGTGTCGTGTTACTTTACTGTGCAAAAATATGTGCTTTCAAAGTCTACCCCGCATATGTGTGGGCTATGTTACTTTACTGCAAAGCCGAAAGTATCCCTAACCTTACTGTACAGCAATAAGTTTCGTGTAACTATACTGCGCATCCGTAAGTGCCATCTGCTCGCACTGCGCCAACGTAATTGTCATTTTAATATACTGAGAAACTGTATGGGTTATGTAACTTTACTGCGCAAACTAATGTGCAGTATCACTCTTCTGCGCATATTCAGTTTTCGTCAAACTCTTTTGCGCAATCTCAGAATAACTCAATAATTGCGATACCTCCAACTAGTCTGCTGCTCGTAACATTTTGGCTTTGATGGTTCAATTGTCATATTAATTATGACTAACCTTATATTTGAAAACATACTAGGCAAAGTACAAATATTATTTCAAGTCGCTAATACGTACTGCCTAATGAGAAAATAATAAAGCATGGGTAAAGATTAAAATAAGTAACCTGTTTATCAACATCAATTTCATCAAAATAATGCCAGACAAAATCATTTTGCGAAGTGGCTGATAATTTAAAACAAATCTCGGCGCTGCTCGAAATGAGAAAAAACAGTTTCAAAATGATAAATTTTTTCCTAGATTCTTAAAATAAAACTGCGAGGCTCATTTCTGTTGCAACTAGAAACAACACCGATGTTGTCGTACTTTTGAAGATTGGCATTTTTCTGTGAAAAGTAGTTTTGATATTCTACTAAAATTTGCGATGGGGGCTTTTGTCGGGCCTGAATAATCACACCTATGCATTTTAAACTAAAGACAAAGGTTACTGTGTATACTATGCATTCACTCATATTCTACTATTTAAGATTATATTTTTAGAAGGGGGATGGGGAGTTTAGTAAGATAAGAATACCGGAAGACCATAATATTTTTTCAATATCCACGGATTCAAAAGGATTTTTTATTCCGACAATTCATCAAAGAAAATAAAATAAAGGGTAGGGTTCCACTAACCAATTTGGCCCCTAACCTCGACAAAATTTAAACTCTACAGCTACTCACGCTTGCAATTTTGAATTCAGAAGCCCATAATTTAAAATTTAACAAGTAGTTCGGTTTAAGGAAAAAAGTGTTTCTTTAATTATTCTACAGTACTTATAGTCGCATGCACAAATGAAAATCCGAAAAACACTCACGGCACTTATAAATGGTGGCAGGACTCCATGGTCGGAAAACATGGCAAATTTGTCTTATCTCTTTCATTTATATAGCTTCTTTTCTGTCTCAATTGCCTTCCGGAATTAAGTGAAAACCGAGACAGTTTCTTTCTCAAAACTTGACATTTCTATTTTGTAATTTTCACAATACAGGATTGCATAGAACGGATTGAGCAACAGTAATAGGTTAATATTGCAGCGGGAACACATGCATTTCAAAATTTAAACATCGATGGTTGCCAACCAATCTGCGCTATCTCCGGAATCTTGTAAGCAGATATCGCAGGTAAATCAAGTTCACAAACTCCTATATTTTCGATAGTGCACCCTGGTACATTGTTAGAATTAGTAATTCTTTTAATTCATGACACTACTGGCCGATTTTATTTATACAATGAAATCGTAAATGCCTAAATACACCGGTTAAGTAGCTTGCGACTCTGTTACACTATGGTTTTCATCGTGTAATATTATACCATCGTGAATGGTTTTTTGTCTGCATGGCGTTTCTGATTCCCCTATGGTTTCTGTCCGAATATTCAAGGCTTTCTTCGAAGTCAAATTAAAGGGCCTTTGATGTAGATCCACTGTATAGATGGTGTTGTATATTGCAAAAACTCACTTGCTGTGGAGTTAGTCTTGCAACTGTATATATTGTGACTTACACAGTTTTTGGACATCTACAACGCCCCTGCTTACTCTATGTCGTGGTAAAACTATTCTTTTAATGGATAATTCACTGTGGTACATTCAGTGCTTTGTCATTTCTACGCGTATGGTTCTGCTTAACCTTACATGGTCAGTGTTAGACCACTTCATGAGCCTATAGAATCACGTGAGGACAAGGATCGCATGGTTCTCCATTGCGCTAATTTTGTCTTCTAAATTAAGAGAACTCTTCAGAATCAATCTTTGTCTTGTAGTAAAGACAGACGTTAGGCTTTCCTTAACTACCAGATGCTAAATATCCTTGGATTCGAGAATACCCAGATATTTATATGACTTTCCCTTAGCTATTGCCGCGATATCATCCTCGAACTCGTTGACCAGCTCTCTGATCTTCAATCTACCTCTGTGAAAATGCACTGTTCTGCATTTATCTGCAAACTCCTGCTGCAGTCTATGGTCTTAACTAGCGTTTAACTGTAGTTTATTCATGTATAGAAGATGAGTAAATAAATAATCATTATCATTATCATCTATTTATCCCATGGCACGTGCTACTTAGTTATTTGTCTAATGGGTTGAACGCTATACAGTGAACAAGTGCACTGAAGGAGTCTCCTTGATATATTTCCGTCGTAACGCGTATTTTTCTAGTTACCTACGCTTTTTCATGATCAACATACTTAGTTCTTGTTCCCCAAAATACCATCGCACAACTTAGAAAGTCAATAATGAGTAGAAAGATTTAGTAAATTGTCAAGACTTCAATTAAATAGTCATGCGGTACGAAAAAAAGGCTTGTTTGCAGTCAATGTGTGCCATGCGCAAGTTCCTTTAATTTGAATAAGTTCGAGTTACGGCAACAGAGTCTATGTTGTGCAGATCTTCACCGCCTCGCAAGTTTTGACAACATCTTTTTCGTTCTTCTACAAGGATCTCATTTCCGTTGCAGTAAGAATATACCTTATCTCCACTGATAGCTGTAAGACATTTATAAATTGTTAAAAGGCAGGCTATTGTTTAAAATTAAGATGGATCTCCAGCGTCTGGTTTTTTAGACAAAATATATTTAGTACCCTTAAGCATGAATGTCCGAACTTGGAGCAATGGCATTTGTAAGCCTAGCTCTGCGGCTAAAGTTCCTAACCAAAAACACACCTGCACATATTCAAGAGTGTGCGCGTTTATCGTAGTTGGTGTTGCGTTTAAATTCGTAGGTAAAACCTTGCTGTAATTTCACGCAGATCCTTTGTGATGTTCACTGCAAGCAGAAAATGCTTTTTTATTGTTGTAACGTGTCTAAACTCTAGTAAAGCATGACCGGAATTTCTTTTAAGGTGCTGCAGTTTGTCTGGAATTTAACTATTCACATCAGCGTTATTAATGTTTAGATGTAGTTCTAGGAAATTCGGTACTTGATGTACTTTGCTCCTAACACCTATGCCCTTAACTTTAATCAGGTCTTTGTTGTTCGTATCTCCTGAAATAATTTTATTAACAGTAAGCTGCTGTTTCACATTTATTTTGATGTCAGCTATTTCAACAGCCGAAAGGAATTCATTCACAGATATTGAGCGTTTTCGGTCTGCTACACTCTGTTGATTTATTCTTGTGGCTAGCTCTGGGTACTTAAGAGAGAAGAACCGATTGTGTTTTCTTTTTGCACTTTGTCGACTTTCCTTTGCTAAAAAATGAGGACGCATAACATTTCTGTTTATATGGTATGTCCGTTTTTGACGTCTTCTTGGTTGCTAAACTTTTGCTTCTGCCTCTATATGAATTAGGCTATTTTCATCTAGGTAAATGAGGCCATCTTCCTCTTTAGGATGTAGTGATGTCAAATCATCATAAGCTTGTGCAAAAACATTAATTGCCACCGTTTAAACATGTGATTTAGCTTCCTCTAACTGATTTTCATTGTCGACATTTTTCAACACCGAGGCTACCTGCTGTTTAAGCTCCATATCTCGATCTTCTGAGATGAGAAAATGAATTCTGATTTTCTTTATCTCATTAATGAGTCCTTTTCCTGTTACTTTCTGTATGTAAAGATACTCCGTCACGAGCTTCATCGTAAAGTTGTATACTTTTTCACTTTTGGTTTCTAAGTTTCCACTTTAATCGTAGATATGCACTAATTCCTTTCTCATTGTGGTATCCCACTGGATGCCCTCTCAACGTATTTCTGGTAAAGTGCTTGGCTGCAAATTGCTAACGCTAGATAAAATATTTCACAAAAACAGTTCATGTTTCACTGTTTACCGTTTGTCACAAATGTTCTTTTTGGACAGTTGTTGAATTAGTAAGATCTGGCTGAACACCTCACGAATCACCATCAGCACTGTCCCGCATGCTGCGTTCCCCAGCGTCGGCTCCAGGGGCGCCTTGACAGTGCTTAGGAAGCTGTTAGCGTTTCAATATCTTTGAAAGACAGTACTGCCGCAAACACAGCCGTTAAAGTCATAAGAGGAAAGCTCAAGCCCTATCGCGACGTCAACGAGAGAAAGAGGTCACGCTTGCTGCTAAAGTATCATTTAAGTCCTTTATCATAAGTATATATACTGTCAAACTTCCTAAATCTACATATAACGTCAGGTTTCTAAGTGTTCAGAAACGAGTTATTATCGCGTATTCTTTAATTTTATTTTCTTCTGCCTTAATTGTAACATGTAGCATTTTAGTTTTGTACCAACTATCCTCAATTTCTTTAAAATTCTGTACATAATTCTCCTTTCTGTACATAATTTTGTAATCACACTCTAACAATTCTAAAGTCTATCGCGCTGATCTACCTGTTGGATTTCTTAGGTTATGAAACCATTTTAAGGTTCATCAGTGCTGTTTTTAGTAAGTGCTTAATAGTAGTGAATGCCTGTTTCTGTTTTTAAGACCATTCACACTTCACTTCCCTTCTTATAGTTTTTGCTTGGGTTCTATTATTTTTGCAAACTTGGGAATAAAATTTTTATACCACGATGTCATTCCTGTTAATCTTTGTACCTGCTTTACCGTTTTTGGTTTTGAAAAATGTAAAACAGGTTGGCTTTTTTCTTTATCCACCTGTGAAGCTTTTTCATTCACATTACATTCTAAGTATTTTATTTCAGAACAACTAAATTCACATTTGTTCAAACCTATTGTTAAACCTGCTTACTTATTTTATTTGAAACAATTCCCAAATATTTTAAATGTTTTTTAAAGTTTTCTGAGACTATTATTATGTCATCAAGGCAGGAAAGTACGTGCAGTTTCAATTTTGGGGTTACTATTCTGTCCATCAGGCGCTGGAATGTAGCAGGAGCATTTGTTATTCCAACTAGCATTTTTTTAAACTGATACATTCCTTTGCGTAGGTTTTTTCAAATCCAGAATCATTTTTATTATTTTTGAATTTTAGATTTAGAACTTTAAGATTTTCATTTAAAATTCTAGGTTGGAATTGCCTATTTTGTTGATTTTGGTACCTCGGTCTGAATCGTCTTTCTTGATTTTGTTTCTGATTTTATCTCGATATTGATTATCGTTTTTAATATTATTATAGTTAGAATTATTTTTTGAATCTTTTTTATTTATATTAATTTAACTATAATCTTTATCTAAAATACTTAGTTGTTGACCTCTAATTTTAGATTTTGCTAATTCTGTTTCTGATTCTCGTCCAAAAAATTCTAATTTATAAAAAAAATGAAAACGCATTTCTGAAAATATAAACTTTGTATTTAATTCTTAATTTTTCATACCTTTTTCTTAATTGGCACTCTAGGCTTGGACGTGGCATTATTTTTTCAAATGATTGTTTAATTTCTGTTACGAATGCGTAAATATCTTGATCATTTTTTTCATCACGAAATTTTATTTTATTTTTTACTATTTGAGTGTATCTTTCAGTTGAATTAATATTTAAAAAATCTTCTTTAAACTGTTACAAATTTCGGCAATTACTTTTATTAACCTGAAACCCACCTAGAGCTTTTTCTTAAAAAAAGCATATAAATTTTTCAAAATATCCGTTTCGTTAATTTTATAACCTCTTTTCAAATCTTATTGAATTATTTAAAAAATAAGTGGGACTATTTTCCGTGTTCTTTTTAAATTAAATTGGTTGAAAATTGGTTAAGTTAAACATTATTTAAAGAGGAGTCTGTATTATTTAGAAAGAAAAAAGAGTCGCTAGAATTCTATCAGTATTATTTACAATTATCTCTTTTTTCTCCCGATCGGGTTTCTAATTCTATCTGCTCTACTTTGTCTTTCTGGTCTAAATTTAGGCATATTTGTCTTCGTTTCGGGCTGGGTAACAAGTATCCGTCCTCGTGACCCCTGCTTTTATTATTTGTTATTCTTTTTCGTGCACCTGTTTACGCGTATCTTTGCTGGTTAAATTCTAAATTTGTTTCTTTGTAATAAACCGTATTATTTCGTATCTTATTACTTTGGTTTACTAGGTTTCGCGATGTATTTAAAATTCTATCCATTTTATCATTTCAATTTTTTATTTCTTCTGGAAATTTTTTTATTTTCATTTTATCGCTTTTATTTTCTTTAAAATTAATTTATTTCTCTGCACTACTCCAAACTTCATTACGATTTTCTGAAAATGAATAAATGTCAAAAGTTTTATTATTGATTTTCGCGTTTTTTCTCTCCTGTCTTTGTATATCTATTCGTAGTCTTTCGCGATCTGATCATACTTTCTCTATCTATTCTTTCTTACTACTTTCAAATTTTTTTTTCTTTTTTTAACTACCTTGATTGCAAGGATTAGTGTGATTTTTTTGACGGGCGCCAAATTTGTGAGAGGGATATTGCAAATTGAAAGATGAAATGAATTTGAAAGTTGAGAAGCGGGAGAAGTAAATAACTTTACGAAATATACAAAGGTGGTTTTTATGAAGCCACTTGCAATAACGGGGGGACCTTCTGGCCCACAAGCGATGTAAAAGCTCGACGGCGTAGCCCGAGATCAGTTTAGATGATAATGCTGGATAACGTCAGCTTGATCCTAAGTGGAACCCGGATAGATTCAATGACGTCGTTTAAAAAAGCGCTAAGAGATTAAAGAGTAGAGAAAAAGGGCTTCCAGCCTTAAGCGCAAGTAGCATACGACTTAGTTCCTGACGACCGGATTTTTGGTACTAGGACCTGGTAGTGTTTGACTCCCCACTCCTATTCCAAGGCCTGCAGGGCCGTGTCATAGAGGGATGCTTATAACTTTGTTATAATTTTTACAAGAGCCGTTTTTAAAACACGCACAATTTGGATTCCTGATTGCGGTATTCCAAGATATGTATATGTTTCTCCGTTACCAAGATGTAGAATGGTATTTCCGCTCAGGAGTTAAACATCCTAAACGTAACGCGATGATGCGTTTCTAGTCTTTTTAGTTTCTAGTCTTGTTTGGTGTGAGTGGATACAAACACACTTATCAAATCTAAAGCTCATACTATCCGCTTCAGAGTACCTATTAGAGCTATCACAAGGATTTTAAGGTCCTCTTTTAAAGAAGCAAAGAGCTTAAGGTCGTTATTATATGTGAAAAGTTGTAGGCTTTAGATGACCTCACGCGGCACAACGGACTCCAGATCCCCCTGAACGTATAGCGACACGAGCGTTATATCTACACCATAAAAGTGCGTTAGATGGCAATATAACACTTTTAGAGCCGCATTGTGTCTCTTTTTATACCTGTAGTATGCATACTTCAGGCATCCACTAAGAACATGCCTAAGCGTATCTGGCTCTTGTTTGCATGCTCGCCAGTTGGTATTGCCTACTGGTACATTCATAATGTGCTTCCGGTTCAACTCCCCAATTCAAAGCATTATGCGGTTACGTCACCAATATCGCGCAGTGCCACTCACAATAGGCCTCTCTCGGATGAAGGAAATAATTCAGTTGGGGGTGTCAATAGGACCGGCCCGAGGCAACGATCAGGGAATGACCCTGGAAAAACGCGAGGACATCGTTTTTTAATAATCGTATCAACTCAGAAGGGGCATCCTCACTCGTTAGTAGAAAAGCTCACCGACGTAAAGAGGATTCATGCAGATGTTACATGAATGCTAAGTCAATATGCACCTAAAATATGCTTATTAAACACCTTAGTATTCACGAAATCAGGTATCCTTTTTGCGCAAAAATGAATATCAAGCTCTTTATTTATAAAGAGCAAAATCCTCAAGCGAACATGTCACCCGTTTGTGCAAGACCACCTTTGCAGATATCCAATAATGCCAATATAAAAACTAAGAGATCAACAATCCACCAAAAGGTCTTTCTCAGGATGGACAAACTAGCTGTAGCAATACTGCTTGCCTTGATTGGCTCATCGAAGATGTTAATCTCTGGCCTCTGAACTGTGTTGTTCACAAGAAGGCGGTCTCTCTGCTGAGCTACAGTGAAATTAATGATACTTTAGTAAGCCTGAGTAAGACCCGCGGGCGTATTGCACAACTTTAGTTTAAAATTAAAACGGCGAGATGGCACGCATAAAATGTTTAGTGCGTGATCAGCTGCATAACGCTAAATGAAAAATTTACTCCAAAAGTTAGGGTACTTGCTCAAAACTTGAGGAAAGCAAATCACACACTGAACAAGTGTAAACTGCTGACCATCAAGCGGCACTGGACGCAAAAATTAGAGCTCTTACAACAGCCCAAAAGCGCCTTAAATGGCGGGTAAAATAGAGTCAGGACAATTCTACCTTTTATATTTAACCTTCGCGCCTGTTTAATAAAACATCATGTGCCGTTCAAAATATGCCTAATCAAGAAGAGATTAAAGTTTTTCTGGGAACAAGTATGTCGGGATACATATCAGCTGAATAAAGACGTTCCAGATATATCAATCTTCCGTAACTTTTGCCAAAGGCAAATGTTGCAACGTTAGGAGGGGTGTTTACAAATTACTGCCAATTAAGTGAAAAAAATTATCGCTAGAACTCAAAACTTTTAAGCGCCAGAGCCAGATAAAATCAACAACTTTTAGTAAAAGAAGTCCACTTCTACGCACTAGCATCTAACTCGTATATTTACTACTTTCTTAAATAAAGTACAACCGGTTTCGCAGTGGCTGGTAGAAGGACGGGCGATACTGATCCCTAAGACCAGATATTTGTACAGTATAAAGAACTACAGACCCGTAGCTAGTTTAAAAACCAGCTAAAAGCTATTCACAAGCATCCTTAAATAGAGGATCATAACATCTATTGAGCCAGTATAAGGTGCAATAGTTGAACAACGCAGATGCAAAAGAGGGCTGGCAGGTGTATCACCCAAGACTCAATCAAGTATCGACGCAATCTCTTAATAGCTTGGATTACCTACCGTAAGACATTCGATGACACCAACCATAAGCTACTTATTAAGCTCCTTGAGTGCCTGAAGGTACATCTAAAAATAGTGTGATGCATAAAAGAGCTTATGCTCATGTGGCAGACAAGATTTGCCATAACGTCTGGTGAAAAACAAGTGACTACGAGCTTTATCACTTATAGAAGGGGAGTCTTCCAAGGAGACTTTTCAAGAGACATAATCTTCCTTTTGCCTTTATCTATTGTGCTCCGAGAAAGACTAGAAACTACTTCATCGCGTGACGATCAGGACGTTTAACTTATACACGGAAATACCATTCAACATCTTGGCAATAGAAAAACATATACATATCTTAGAGTACCGCAAGCGAAAACCCAAAATGTGCGTACGTTAAAAACGACCCTTGAAAAAAGTTATCGCCAAACTTTCAGAAAAATTTAGGCTTCCGAATTATCTCGTAAGAATAAGATCCAGGCGACCAATATGCTGGAGGTTTCTATACTGCTCTACACGTTTGGTGCAGTGAAATGGAACGTCGATAAGTTGAAGCAACTTGACCGAAGCACACACAAGCTATGGGCCTGTAGTCTTTTGGATTGGACGAATCTCCGGTCTTAGAGTTCAGTATCGTGCGTTCTTTTACCAACCACTGCGAAACGGGTTGTTCTCCATTCAAAAAAGTAGTAAATATACGAGCCAGATGCTGGTGCGTAAAATCAAACTTCTTTCACCAAAAGTTGTTGACTTTATCTGGCCCTGGCGCTAAAAAGTTCTTAGTTCTAGCAATAACTTTCTTTACTTTTTCGGCAGCCATTGGCGGACATTTCTCTTCTAGACGTTGCAACATTTGCCTTTGGCAAAAGTTACGAAAGAGTGATATATCTGAAGCGTCTTTATTTAGCTGATATGTATCTCCATATACTTGCTCCCAGAAAACTTTAATCTC
>JAUELO010173509.1:0-16583 GCA_032357855.1 Amphibolips quercusostensackenii | reverse complement strand
ATACTAGGTACAGTACAATAATTCGCTTTAAGTCCGCGCAAGTCATCAAATTGGCAACTCTGTAGAAAGAGACAACTTCTCTGTCATGTATCTTCCGAACAGTAATAGCCTAAACCGTAATATATTTTTTTAATTTCTTCGGCATCTAAATGATCTCGGCAACCGTATAAGATATCACAAAAACAACTCCGCTGTTGGATTTGGCATTAAAAAATGCATCGAAATCATATATTGGTTTGTATTGAAAAAATTGTTTATAACATATTATCTCCCAATTAGCAATTGAAAAAAAAATTTGATCCAAAAAATCTTAAAAACCTGAGGTGCTGTAGAGAAGTGGGGGGCCAGATTCGGATTCAGCACAAAAAACTACTCTAAAAATGACATTTTTCATTCCATGTGCACATCGGTCACATTTTGTTGACCAGTGAAATTCGCGTACAATTTAAAAAGCAGACATTCTTGGCATTAAGCGTCGTTAAAATTATACTTTAAGCTACCAGTTTCTTCGATTTTCTAGATTTTTTTTTAATTTTGGAAGATTTGCTTATCAATTAAATTTTTTTTATATTTAATTGAGGACCTTAATTGTCGCTTGGTGCTCTTCATTAGTACAATCTTGTTCTGATCTTCTAAACTTCGATGTTGACGAAAAAGGAAATGTCTCGTCAGGATGTGAAATCTGTTATCGCGCCTCATGACGTCATTTTGTGAAATAGAAGAAGCATTAATGTTACTTGTGGGATCATCGGGAGATTTTGCGATTTTTGGTTTACTGTGATCACACACGAAAAATAGAAGCACAAACTCTGACGTTTCCTTTTTGCATTTTACCCATAATTTTGCATCGGCCTGTAATTTTGGATACTAATTTTTTTAAGTATGGCTTTAAACTTTATTGATTGGTTTAAATTTCTTTATTTTGCTGAAAATCATTTCTTGCTGGTTGAAAATCCAACCAATTTCTTTGTTAATAAAATTTTATGGTAAAAAATCAAATTTGCTGCTTAAAAATTGAACTGTTCTGTAGAAAAATAACTTGTTTTCGTAAAGGATTGTTTGGTAAGTTTTAGATAAATTCAACTGTTTTTAGTTTAAAATAATAAAGGTTTCTGGTTGCTATATCAACTATCATATTTTACGTTGAGAACGTTGAGAACATCAAGATGTCTTTTAAAAAATGAAAGATGAAAATCCAATTTAGATAGACGAATTTTTTGCCAAAATATATATTATTATATAAAAATATCTGAATTTTTAACAAATAATTGAATTTTTAAAAACTATTGAAATTTTTAACAAAATTACTTAACTTTTATCCTATAAAGAAGAATCTTTAACTGAATAGACGACTTTAAAAAAAGAAGATTGAGCTTCAATCAAAAATAGTTTCACTTTTGACCAAATAATTACATTTTTTTAAATGTAGTTGAATTTTAAAAAAAGCAATCAGATGAATCTACAATCCAAAAGAACGAGTCTTTTCTCTAAATGCATGAATTTTGGACTAAAAAAACTTAAATTTTTAAAAAAGTGGTTGAATTTTTGAATTTATTTTTGAATTTCTAAGCTAAAAAGTCCCATGTTTTTGAAAAACAGTCAAGTTTCAGGCCCGAGAAGATTGAATTTTCCACCAAATAGTTAAAATTTTAGCAAAAAAGATCAATTTTTTTGATAGTCGCATTTTTAACAACTAAAGATGAAACCCCTACTATATAGATGAATAATAAATACAAAAAGACCAGTTTTCAAATAAGAAGATTAATTTTCTACCAAAGAAGATAAATTTCTGAACAAATTGTTAAATTTTTGAGAAAAAGATAAGAAATAATTCTCAGCAGTAGAAAAAAAACTTTTTAACAAGATTGTCTAATTTTTAAACAGTGAGAAAATTTTTTGAATTAAAATAATAGATTTTCCAATCAAAAATACAAATTCCTAATCAAAAATACGAATTTCCAAACAATGGAAATTTTTTTCGTCGAAATGGTAAAAGAAGTTTTTCCAAATCGTTCAACGTTTGAGACAATAGACAAATATTTCGTGAAACATTTGAATTTTTAACTAAAATGATGAATATTCTACAAAAAATTATTTTTTTTTCACAAAGTGCTTTAATCATTACAAAAGAAGTTTCATTTCCATCTTAAAAAAGAATCATTTTTAGCGAAAAATGTGATCGTAGATATTTTAACCAATAAGCTGATTTAATTTTCAATTAGAAAACAGTAGAATTCAACTAAAAAAGATAAATTTCAAATTAAATAGTTGAATACAAAACCGAAGAAGATTGATTATCAATCAAACTGTTGCATTTTTACATTTTCATCATTTACGATTAAAAAAGTGTCAGAATTGTCAGAAATTTCACACCACAATTTTTGAACGGATCTCCACGTTTCGAGATCTCCTGATGCCAAAAATAAAGTTTTGGCGACTGCGTCTGTCTGTATGTCTGTCTGTCTGTCCATACGCAAACACAATAACACCCGCAAAAAAGAACGGATCACATCAAGCTTTGGCACACTTTTTTTTGGGTCCTAAAAGGAAGAATGAATTCATTAAGGAGCATTCCCTGACCAGAAGTTGTGGTTTTATTTATTGAAAATGCTATGCAAAAATCAAAAGGTCTATTTTAGGTCAAAGTACGACAAATACGTGAAAAAAGTGTTTAAAAAATTTTAAGATCTATAAAATATCTATATTTTTTTTTAACCGTTTTTTTAAGGGACTCGGGATAAGAATGTCCGCGCGCAGCGGGTAGATTTTCAGTTTAAAAAAGATAAAATTTCTGCCAATACAGGTAATATTCAATCCAAAAATACAAAAAAAAAAATTGTTTGACATTTGAGGACGAAATTTGCAATCTTAAATTTTCTACTTGAAAATCACTTTTTTAAGAAATAATTCAATTTTGACTTAAAAGTTTAATTTCTTAACCGAAAACTTGAATTTTTAATCCACAGCGATACATTTTTAAGTAAATACTTAAATTATTAGGCCAAAAAGATTGAAGTTTAGATAAAAAACTTGGTATTTTGAAAATAGTTGACTTGCACACCCGAAAAGATGAATTTTTAACGAGCAAGTTAATTTTTCTGAAAAAATGTGAATTTTTAACCAAATAGTTGAATTTACAAAAACAAAATTCATATTTAACCAAACATTGGTTAACAAAATAGTTGAACTTTTAACCACGTAGCTGAATTTTCTACCTGCAAAGACGAATTCGCAAAAAAATATAGTAGCAGCATTTTGATACAAAGTAGATAAAATTCCTAGCATAAGAAATAAATTTTTAACCAAAAAAAAGACAGAATTACAACTTAGAAGATTAATTTTTTACCAAAGGAAACAAATTTAAAATCAAAAGAAAATTTTATTCAAATTGTTACACTTTTATGCCAAAAGATGAATCTGATGTAAAACAGTCGAATTTTCAACCCGAAAATATGGATTTTTAGTAAAGAAGTTAATAACTTTTCATTAAGTTGTTTGATAATTTAACCAAAAATAGAATTCAATTTTAAATCAAAAAAATTAAATTCAAACAAAGAAGACAAACTTTTATTAAAATAGTTAAATCATTTACCAAATATTAATTAGCAGCCAAATCGTTCCATTTTTAGCCATGAAAGGCGAAGTTTTTACTAAAATAAATCAATTTTTAAACTATAAAGATGGATTTTTAAGGAATAGTTAAATTTTTAGCCAAGAAAGCTTCAATAAAAATTTTAGTTAATTTTTTGACAAAGCAAGTGAGTGTTCAACACAAAAAGATAAGTTATCAACAACAGAGTTGAATTTCCAAAAACAAGTGAATTTAACAAAATTGTTAAATTTTAAACCAAATAATAAAATCTGTAACAAAAAATATAATCGTGAGAAGAAAGACCTGCAAAAAATATGATTAGAGATATGAAGCAAATAAATTATTGCTAAGAATATCATATCAGAATAGCCGAAAACTTTATTTTTTGAAATACCTAATTTATCCCAGACCAATTTTTTATTTTTCTTGACAATTATTTTTCAAAGACCAGAATCATAATCTTCTGACATTTTATCAAAGAATCTTCTATAAATCAATAACATAATTTTTAAATTATAAATTTCAAATTTATTATCTGTGACAGTTATTTAAATAACCTCTCATAGAAATTGTCAGACTTTAGCAAGCTTTCTTAAAAACACCCTGACTTTTTCCTGACTTTTCCTTAACTTTCTTTGACCAATAAAGTTCCCCGATTTTTTCTTGATTTCCATGTTTTTCCTAACCTACAGCCACCCTGATTTTTTGAGTTAAGAGTTGCTTTTTGAAACGAAAAACCTATATAATTTAGACAAAGGATTTTTTGCTGGAAACTCCTTCACCAATGTTCGAACTTTAACACTAATTTATTATTATATCTATGAAAGGCTTCCAAACCATCAGAAGTTATTCTAAAAACCTCAAAAAATGTTTTTTCCTGTGTATGCAAATTGAAAAGATATAAAGTGCTAAAGGCACCTTTTGAAATTCAAATTTCAGAAAAAGAAAAAAAAATCGATTCCTTTTTTCAGACTTAAACCCCAGTTTAGAGGTTTATTGTCCTCCAGCAGGAAAATACATGTTTCAATGCATTTTTGGATCTCCTCACTTCATAATTTTTTTTTTTATTTTTTGATTGTATTCGATATAAAAAAGTAGACATGAATTTAACAATTTTTTTAGTCGTATCAAGGATAAAGTAAAATAGATAAAGTAGGTAAATAATTCTTGTCTTTCGCTTTCAAAGCAATGACTTAAGAACGCAGTTTGATTGCGGTGTCGTATGTTATTTACAGATTACATAATATTGACATCTTACTATTTAAATAAAGTTGACAATATTAAAAACTCGCATTTTTTTACTAAACTTTTATAATTGTGACGTGTCCCATTTATATAAATTTTAAAAAATGATATATACATTACAAAACACTAAATAAATGCGTATATTGTCACAAAGCAATTGATAGTTTTCCACTATCGAATTAGACAATGTTAGCAATGTAGCAAGTGGTAACGAAGTGTAAGAAAGCGTTGCTACAAGTCATGGCAAATCTAACAGAATTAGGGAAAACAATTAATAAAACAGATATTGTTTAATAACAAATTTTATTTGTTATACAATTTTTTTAGTTTCCTAAAAGACATTTCTTTTAATTAAAAATTCAGATTGTATATTGACAGATGCATTTTTAACAAAAAGAGATGAAACTTTTACCAAAAGAGATGAATTCAAAAAACCAAAAAGACGAATTTCCGAATAGAAAGATTAATTTTTTACCGAGAAAGACAAATTTTTAACGAAACACATGCATTTTTCAACAAACAATTGAATTAAAAAAAAAAACAACAAATTTCTATATCAGAAATTAAGAACTTAAATTTCCAGTTAAAAAAAAAATAAGTTTAAAGAAAAAAAAACTAGTTTTTCAACAAAATGGTCCAATTTTTAACTATAGAGATGAATTTTCTGTAAAACAGTTACATTTTCTAAACCGAAAATATGAATTAACAAAAAAAAAAAGGATTCTTTCTCATTGTTACAGCTACGAATATTTTTTTACCAATATTACAAATTATACAGTCATAAGCAATGCACAAGGTAAGATGTCGCCCGTCTTTTTTCACGCCTTTTTTTAATGATTCCAATTTTATGCAATAGAGCTATTTTTTTCGAGACGTAAAAACGCACAATAAGAGTAAACTAGCTCTGAATTCGATCTCGTGTGTTTTCACTTTATTAGTATTCATATTTAAATGGTGCTCATTTTACGAGCATTTTGCTTTCCATTAGCAAATGTATTTGCTTCCTCATAGAGAAAGCATTAATGATTTTTTAAATAATGGACAAACGAAAGTTTTTATTTTCATCAAATAAATAATAGAAATTGACAAGAAATGCAAAATGACATAATAATACAATTTTTTCTTATACAATGGCAACTCAGGCAAATCAAATTTTTATTGAAAATGGGAGTTTTTCAAGCTGGAAAAGGAAAGGGGGAAATTCTGTCACACCCTATCCCTGTTCCAGCTTCATGACTATTTTACAAAGATTTTTTATAATTATTTCGTTTAGAAAATGGAAGGCAAAAAATCTTTTTTATCACGAATAAGCATAACTTTTTTGCTCTTAAAAAAACGTATATTAAACTTTTAAATCCCGCTGGACCTTCTTTTTTCGATTATGTCCTGACAACCTTTGTATTTTTTACATATTGATATAATTTAAATATTTAATATAATTAAATATTTATTTTAATTATTTAATTAACTTAATATGTTAATATGCCTGATAAAAACAGTTATTTTATATAAACCCAAACCTTTTTTTCGTTGCGATGCGTCCAAAAATACAATAGGGTGGTCCAAAAAACGCTTTTCGAGCAACAGGGCAAGACACTCTTCCAAAAGTTTCTGTTTTCGTAGAAAAAGAATCCGCAATTTTTTCGCGAAATTCGAATATTAACACGCGCCACCGGGCACTTCAAAATACAATTTAATTAACATGGGAAAGTTTTGAATTTTCGAAAAATTCAACTCATACTCCAGGGTTTGATCGAAACGTGCCAAGTTTCTTAGGGATTGAAGAAGAGTCACTGCGAAGTAAAACCATACTAAGAACATTCATTTCCAACCCACTCTCACCCCCCACAACGCCCTAAATATGACAACAAAAAAAACTACATTTTTACGTATTATTGTTATTTTTTAGCATTTCCGTCATCTTTTTCATCCAAATAATTAATGATAGACAATTTCAATATTTTCTATGACTTTTCACACAAATGTTATTGTTAAAATAAATATAAATTATTTACACGATTATTTATTCGGAAAAAATGCAAAAGATAATCCTATTTTTTGATTAAAATGTAATAGTTTGTTTTAATGCTAAGTGAATTTCTATTTGTTTGAATATTATTTATTTTTTCAAGCAGTTATTTTTTCGATAACTAAGAATAAAGTAAAATAGAACACATACAATCATTTTTCTAGCTGTATAGTGCATAGAAAAAATATATATAGTAATTTTTAATTGTTTAAACAAATGTAATTTTTTTTAATAATTACTTTTCCAAAAATACTGTGGAAAGGAAGTAAGGGTGGGCTAAAAATGAAAGTTATTGGTATGGTTTCATTTCGTAGTGCCCGGTGGGACGTGTTGATATATTGAATTAAAAAAAAAAATTACGGATTATCTTTCTCTAGAAATGGAAACTTTAGGTCATGGAGAACTTGAAAGATTCAGGAAAAAAAATTTGTAGAACAGAAAATAATTTTTAAAAAATCTTATTATTCAGATCAATTTTTTTTTAATTCTTCTAAAAGTCATTCCCTTCAGTAAAAAATTTTAGTTGTATATTCATAGATACATTTTTAACAGAAAAAGATAAAACTCCTACCAAAAAAAATGACTTCAAAAAACCAAAAAGACGAATTTCTAAATAGGAAAATTGATTTTCTACTAAAGCAGACAAATTTTTAGCAAAATACATAGATTTTTCAACATACAATTAAATTTAAAAATAAAAAAGACAAATTTCTATACCAGAAATGAAAAAGCTGCAAAATTCTTTGCAATCTCTTCTGGACAGTGGTGAGTGGAGGACTCCAAGCAGAACACCTAAATATTCAATTAAATATTCACAGCCTATTGACAGCCTATTTTTTTAAATTTTTAAACCATACAAATTTTGTAAAGTAGAAATAAAAATAGTAATAAAAACAAATTTATGAAAAGTGGGAAATGGCTTTTTTTTAAATATTTTTATCATCAGACCTCCAGAAGCTTAAGTAAAATTGCATACTTATAGCATTTTATTTGTAGGAAAGCTTCTCTTATCATAAATGTAAAATCATTTATAATAAAAATAAAAAAAATGTATGTACTGTCAAGCCTATTTTTTTCAAGCTTTTTACTGAGCTTTTTGCAATTATCTTAATTTTTCTATGTAGAAAATGCGAAATAGAATTTTAAAAATATATTTATAATAATAGAGTTCATCTTATATAACAGAATCAATTAAAAAAAATGTTGTAATTATTTTAAATTCTCTTACATAAAAGACAAGGCAGATAGAATTTATCAAACAGAATTTATCAAACATTTAGTAGTGATAAATGAATATTTGTTCCATAATTACAAAATCATTGTTTGTTCTTCTTCGCTCGTCATGAACGTGAAATAAGACAAACAATTTCATAACTTATTGAAACGAAAATGAATATTTTCCATTGTATCACTCTTTAAAAATATCTGCTTTTAATTTTAATATTTAATAACTTTATTTATTTAATGAATTTTTTAAAAATGAATATAAGTTTCAAAATATTATACAATGTTAAAATCCTTTCTTCTTTCGTCAAAAAAAAAACACAAATAAATTAGAGAAACATAACTGGATAAATACCATTATTTTAGTTTTTCCTAAACCAAACACAGAATTACTGTTGTTCCTTTATTTCCTTAAAGGACTAAAGATATTGACAACAGATTTTTTAGTTTTGGCTAAATTTCTTGTTATCAAGTCTAGCAATACATTTTTTTCGAAATCACCCAGTTGTTTGTCTTAATTCTAAAATATTTCAAATAATATTTTGAATTGCATAAAAGTATTATTTTATTTTTATTTCCTTAATTCATAAAATAAAAAATAACTCTAAAAAAATTAAGTGACATGTTATTAGGAATCTTTAAAAATTATAGAAACCATTTAGAAAATGTAAAATCTTACATTTTCTCTAAATGTAAATATTCCTCGAGGAAAAGAAGGATTTTTTGTTGTTAAAATCAATTTTATCTATGTGGAAATTTTGATTGTTTTTATATTAATATATACAAATTTATTTTACTCTAGTTTTTTTATATTTTGGATATTGGATTTGTCACAATCATTAGTAAGAAGCGTTTTTTGAAAAAATTAATATTTGATCTTTAAGAATCAAGGGCAAAAATTAATAGAAAAAGTGAAAGATTTATTAATGTGAAATTGTATTATTACATTTTTAGGTAAAAGAATTGATTGCAAACCAAAAAAACGGAATTTTCAATCAAATAGTAAAATTTTTAAGCAAAGTGATCAATCTTTAAATATTCATTCTATGCAAGAAGTTTAATGGTTGATATTTTTACCAAAATATATTTCAATTTTTAATACAAAAACTGTAAAATTTAACAACAAAAAAAAAATTTTAACTAAGGAGTTGAATTTTTAACCAAGCAAGGTTTTTCAATCAGTAGAGAACAAAAATTGAAAAAATGCTTAATTTTTAGGTCATAAAGGAAAATTTTTGAAAAAAATTCAAATTTGAAACACAAAATTATGCATTTCCTACCAAAACAATTGGTTTTTTCACAAAAAAGCGATTTTTTGAAAAATAGGTGAATTTTCAACTAAAAAAATGTCAATTTTTAGCAAAAATAAAATAAAAACATTTTTAGTTAAAAAACATGTATTTCTAAGAAAAAAAAATCTTTTAAACAAAATTTTTTAAATTTTCAGCAAGGTAATTAACTTTTAAATATAATGATCTATTTTCAATCAAGAAAATGAATTTTTAACCAAATTTTTGAATTTCTAATGAAAAAGTTGAATTTTCCACCAAAAAAAAAATCTTATGAGAAAATAGATAAATTTTCTACCAAAAGCATTTATTTTTAATAAAATTTTCAACCTAATAGTAGAATTTCTTACCAAATAGGTTAATCTTTTTCTAGGAAAAAAAAACTATTGCCAATTAAATAGATGATTTTCCAACTAGGAAGACTAATTATCAGCGAAAAATAGAATTTGGTTTAATTTTCACTTTAAGAAATAAGTATATAGCAAAATAATATGAATTTTTTGTCGAAATAGTTGAATCCAAACAGATGAATTTTCAACTAAGAAAATTTAATGTCTATCAAAAACAAATTTTTTAAGAAAAAAAGAATTCTTAAATTTTCAGTTTAAAAGAATTAATTTTCAATTAGGAAACACTAATCTTCTACCACAAAAAATGAAATTTTAATGAAAAATATTAATTTTATGCCAAAAAAAAGTAATTTTTAATAAAATACACGAATTTTGAACCAAATATTTTACTTTTTAATAAAATTTTTGAACAAAAAGGTTAATTTTAAACAAAATGGATACATTTTGAACTCAAACAATCAATTCCTTACAAAAACTAGAATTTTAAATTTTTAGTTAAGAAATAAGCCTTTAACTGAATGAAATAAATGTTTAAGGTAATTTTTAAATTATCAACTACACGAATGAACTTTTGAAAAACAAATAATAAAAAAATACTTTTCAATAAAAAATATTTTTAACCGCAGAAATAAAAAAACAGAATAGATAAATTTTTTACCAAAATATTTGAATTTACGAGAAAATACATTCATTCTTACATGAAAATACAAAATTTTTTTTAAAGTGAAAAAGTTATATTTTAATTTGAAAGAAATAATTTGTAGTCAAATAAAATAAATTTTCAAACAGTTGCATTCATAGGAAGGAAATTAATTTTTTAATAAAAAGATAAAGTTTCAAGCAGGAAGATTAATTTTTCACTGACAAAATGTTTTTTATTGAAGTTCATGGATTTTCGATCAAATACTTGAATTTAGAAAAAAATGCAAGTTTTAAAAAGAAATGGTTAAATTAAAAACCAAAACAAAAACTATAATCGCGTGTAGATCCAAAAAAAGTTTTAACCCAAAAAAAATCAATCCTTAACTAAAAATGTTATACTTAATATTAAAAAAAAAATTAGACTTGTTGACAAAAAACAGTTAAATTCAACCAAAGTTTTAAAAAAATAGAATAATTCTCAACCAAATTAGAATAATTTTTTACAAAATAGTTGAATTCTTAAAATGTACATTTGAATTATTAACAAATTAGCAAAATTTTTACCCAAAAGGAATCATCTACTGTTACATCTACTAATATATTATTCTTTGGAAATTAGCCTTTTTGAGATAAAAATCAAACTACTTGGTAGAAGTTTTTAAGCACTTTAGTGAATTTTTTTTTTTTAATGCGAACTTTAGGTAAATTTTAAGGCTCAGAATAAATGAAGAGGTATAAATTATTATTCTTAACGTTGAAAAAATTAGCACTAAATGAGGAAAAGCATATAAAAATACGCATTTTTCTGAAAATGATCACCGCACCTTTAGCTTCTGGTTTTGGATCTTGAAAGCATGAAAAGTAGTCTATATTTATTAGGTCAAGATATAAAAAAAAAAATTTAATGAAAAAAAAATTTTAAGTCAGAAAAAACTTTGGATTGGAACAGAAAACACGTGTGTAAAGCAAAATGTTTCTTCAAATCGAAAGAAATTTCTCTGAATCAAGAAAACTTCTCTTTGACTCAGAGTCAATAAATGTTTTTCTTTGATCCTAAAACAATTTTTTTATTCAAATAATCTTTTTTCAGATGTATCAAAATGTAGTAAATAGAGAAATTTGTCAAGATTAAAATTAAAAAAAAAAAAAAGCGCAATTCCTTCTTTTATTTTGAAAACCAAGTTTAGATGTTCATTGCCCTCTTGCAGCAAAAAAAAAAAAATTTTGAATGCATTTGGTTTAGAGTCTACTCCTTACGCTTTGTGACCTTCAGATTTTTTTTTATATAAAAAATTACACGTGAATTTCATTATTCTTTTTAGATCACCAGAAGTAAGGTGGAGTAGATAAAGTGTGTAAATAATTCTTATTTCAGGCTTTTAAAGCAATGACTTGTAAGAACGATAGGTTGGTCGCGGTGACGTATCTTATTCACAGGTTTCACAATATTGTCATCTTATTATTTTAATAAAGTTTGAAATATTACAAATTTGCGTTTCTTCATAAAACTTTTTTATTTGTAAAGATTTGAGTTTCTATAGTATTTTTTATCAATACCTACAACACCAAGTAAATGCGCATATTGTATCAAAGCAATTAATAGTTTCCTACTATCGAACAAAAATATTTTGACAAATTACTTCAGCGGGTATTACGCATTAGGTGACACATTTTTCCAATTTGTTGCCCCTTTCCTCCTCAATGAAGCAAGTAACAAATTATAACCAAGCGTTTTTTAAGTGTCGAGTTTTTTATTTAATAAGCTTTTCAGGGCTGCTGTAGATCATGGAAAACTCAAAAGAATTTGGGAAAATAATTATTTAAACAGAAAATGATTAGCTAAAAATTTTATAATTGAATTTGATTTTTTTTTATTTTTCTTAATATCATTTATTTTGTGTAAAAATTTAAATTGTATTTTGATCGATGCATTTTTAACAAAAAAATACAAAACTCCTACCAAAAGAGATCGATTAAAAACAAAAGATGAATTACCAAATAAGAAGATTAATATTTTTCCAAGGAAGACGATTTTTCAACAAAATATATAAATATTTAAAACGAATATTTCAATTCCCAGATAAAAAAGATAAACTTCCATCTTAAAATAAAAAGTTCAATTTTTTAGTAACAAAATTAATTTTACAAAAAAAAATCTGTGGGCCTGCGTTTTTAACGAATAATGTTAAACATAGTAGATATATATATATGTATACCAAAAAATAGAAAATAATTATTAAAATTAAAAATGCGTGGTCAAATATTATTATTATTTGATAGACAATTTTCATATTTAGCTTAAAAAGTAATTCTTTTTTGTTATAAATTTAGCTATTTTGTAGATAATTTCAATTTAAAGATTTAAAAAATTTCTCTGTTTCGTAGAAAATTAATATTTCTGGTTAAGAATTCACTTTTTTCTTCTAATTTCTGTTAAATTCAGCTGCCTTCTATTCATAAGTATAATATTTTTTTGTTAAATATTAATCATCACATTTTATGTTAACAACTAATTTATTTGGGTTGATATTTTTATTGACTTTTGATTATGATTCATGTTTTAGTTCAAATTTTAACCACTTATGTTTTTAATTAATTACGTGGTAAGAATTGAAGTATTCACTTGAAAATCCATCTTTTTCAACAAAAAATTATCTTTTTCGATGGAAAATTAATCTTTCTGCTTCAAACCTGATCTTTTTATTTTAAAATTAATTTTTTCGCTTGAAAATTTAACAGTTTTTTTTAAATTAATTTTTCTTTTTTGGTAAAAAATTCATATTTTTTGACGAACATTAAACTATTTAGTTTAGAATGTAGTTTTTTCAGGATGAAGATTTTTCATTTTCATTTGTGATTTAATCCAACCTGATGAAATATTATTATTATTATTATTTTCATTTCCTTATATGAAAAGAGGTAAAGTATAGTCTAAACTACATAATGTCAAAATTGGCTGAGTTAGTTGCGCCGCCTTTTATGTTGTCAACAGATAAATTAATTATTAACTAAGTAATTTTTTCACAATATCCAATTAGATAAAAATTATATTTTAATTTTTTTCAAATTGATTACATAAATTCATTATTTACTTCAAGGTTATGCAATTAAATATTGTCTATAGTTTGTACAATTAAAGATTATGTTAAAAATAACTATTTTACAATTATAAAATTTTTGTTCATTTTTGTGATGTTGTGAAATAAGTATCAGAATTATGCTTTGAAAATTATATCAACATATATTTTACATTTTTTTAGAATAAATTCAAAAAGTAATTACTAATTCAAACTTTCAAAAAAATATAAAGTACAAATTATTTAAATGTTTTAATGATGTTAACTATTTACTGCTTTTTCTGTTGCAAAATCATTAATTTATATGTATATGTAATTTAATTTTTTCTGGAATTATTTTCTTAAGTCATTAATAAAATAAATGTATCAAAATGCAACTTTGAATAAAGAAAAAATATAATTTGAAAATTATTTAAATATTTTATTGAAAGTAATTTTTCAATGCTTTTTATCACGAAAGTAAATTGGATATTTACCTTGAGATCCTGTAATTAAATATAAGCTATTATTTGTATAATAAAAGTTTATTTCTTATTTGAAATACATCTTTCATAATTATATAATTTTTTTTAATGTTTGTGATATTTTAATGTTATCTAATTGAATATTGGCTTTAATTTGTATAATAAAAATGTATTCATATTCAAAATACCCCAATTCCAGTTACATAATCATTAAAATGTTTATAATGTTGTGAAATAAGTGAATTTAATTTTCAAAGTTCTATGTACATATTCTTTAACGGAGATAATTATTTATTGCTCTTTACGTTCCGAATTGATTATTTAATTATTAGATAAATAATTTTTTTTACAGTTTCAAATTACATAAAGAATGAGTTCTGATTATTTTCTATTGAATAACATAAGTTTATTGTTTACTTCAAGGTTATTTAATTAAATATTTTATTAAAATTATATAATTTTCAAAAATGTTTGCGATGTTGTAAAATGATTTTCTGAATTTAATTTCCTAATTTATATAGATATGAGTTTAATTTTTTCTGAAATCAGTATGAAAGGTTAATTATTTACTCAAATTTTCAGAAATGCAGTTGAAAATTTTTTAAATATATAAATTGAAAATTATTTGAATTAATTGTATTTTTTCTGATCATTTCTTCGATTTTATTTCTTGTATTATTTGCATTTTTTAATGAAATTAATGTCAAACCTATTTTATTCTCTACATTTATTTTAATTATATTATCAATTATTAATTCTTCAAAAACTTAAATTTTCTAGAATCATTTAAAGATCTTATCAGAAATTAAAATATTTATTTAAAAAAGTTAATGTTTGAAAAAATGTAAAAACAAATTATTTGAATGTTTTCTGGAAAATAATAGTTTAATTCTTTTATGTGGTAAACTTATTATTTAATTATTATCTTGTTTTATAAAAACTTATTTTTTCTGAAATAAGTTTAAAAGGTTATCAATAAATCAAATTTTTATAAATGAAAGATAAAAAACAATTATTAAGTAAAAATTATTTAGATGTTTTGATGGACTTTATAGTTTGATGCTTCTTTTTCTGCAAAGTGATGAATTTATTATCAGCTGAATAATTTTTCACAATTTGACGTTAAATAAAGATTAAAATTTATTTTTTATAAAAGTAAGTAACATAAATTAATTACTTACGGAAAAGTGATGTCATTCAATATTGGATATAATTTGCATGATATAGGTTTATTTATATTTTAAATACCCCTATTGTTCTTATATATAATTTTTTAAGCGTGTCTGATGTTGTAAAATAGGTATCTGAATTTAATTTTCAAAATTATATATAAATATGTTTTAATTTTTTTTTTTGAAGTAAGTGTGAGAGGTTACTAATAAATCAGATTTTCAGAAATAAAAGTAAAAATTTTTTTAAATTTGAAGTAAAAGTTATTTCAATGTTTCGTTTCATAGATTAGTGCTTGAATGAATATCTGAATTCACTCTTCAACATTGTACGTAGATGATGTTATAATTATTTAGCGGTTATTTTTTATACGCTGCTGTTTTTTTATATTATTTGAAATTTTGAATGTAAGCAATTGTTTGATGATTTATATTTGCTGAAATAAGTATTAAATCGTAAGATAATTCTTAAAATTAAAAGTTATATAATTTAATGATTTAGCGATGTTTTTTTGTTGAACTGATACACAATAATGTCCGTGAAAGAAGTATTTGAAATAATTTTTAAAATAATATGGAGATATATTGTAATTATTTAGCCATTTATTTTTAAACGCTGTTCTTTTTCTACTTGAAGTTTTTTTTTGAATAAGTGTAAGTGCTTATTAAAAATTATATTTAAAAAAAAGAAAATTTAAATTAAAAAGCATAATGTAACAATTATTCAAACATTTTAATGCAAATACATGTTCAATCATTTTTATATTTGGAATTGAGCATCGGTTCAGGATATAATTTTTTCAATTATGGGTGATAATGTTTTAATGATTTAGCGATGCAGTATATTGATCTTCTGATTTATAAAAAATTATTTAAAAGTAACTGCAAATGTCATTGTACAAAAATTATGTTTTTTTACAATTTTGAATTACATAGCCAAAAAGTCAAGAAACAATATTTTTTAATGATTCATCAATATATCTTGCTGCATTATTTATAAATTTGGTGATGATGTATTGTTCGCTTTTATGGTATTATAATTTATTTTTCAGACACCATATGATTGGTATTTTAATTTATAATTATATTAATTATAATTAATATTTGTTTTCGAAATTATTACTACGTTAGTTAAGTCTTACACGTGAAATATTCAAAAAATGATGTCTTGCTCTTCACTGTGTTAATAATAGTAATCGTCAGTTAAATAGTTCTGCGTTACTCAGATTTATTGAATACAGTCCTTCAGAATTTAATTTCAGCAAGCATTTTAGTGGTTAAAAACTTTTAATTAATAAAGAGTTATTTAAAAAATTGGGTAAATTATGAAAAAAAAATTTTAATTAGCGCGCGCATAGGCGCGCGTATAATAGTCTAGTATACCATTAAGCCATTTCCTTTTTGAAGTAGGCGAGACTCATATATATATATATATATATATATATATTCATATATACATATATACATTTTTGCCCGATTTGTATGCTAAAATAGTAAAAATA